>CAXIPT010000007.1:2219499-2253346 GCA_964030475.1 Tethya wilhelma | reverse complement strand
TTTTTTTTTTTTTTTTTTTTGGTTGTATGGAAAAATGATTGAACATTGATACTTGCATGTCAATTTCTTTGTGTTACTCTGTACATTTTGCCATACAAAAGTAACACTATCACTGAAGAGACACACAGCACAAGTTTTGTTTCAAGTGACCAGCTTTGTACAACCAACTATTGAACCTATCATTATTATTATCTGAACACAATAGTCTGTGGTGCCCTGGAAATAATAAGAGTTGAAAACCCTATTGTTAAGGTATAGCCATAATGGCAGACTTGTTCACATGCATACACACACTAGTCTAATAGGTATCACAGAGCCTCGTAGAGTGGCAGCTGTCAACATGTCCAAGAGAGTAGCCAGAGAAATGAATCTTTCAGAGAAGCAAGTCTCTTATCAAATTCGCTACGAAGGCAATACCACTGGTAGGTGATATTAGCTTCATTCTCAGGCTCGTCTCCTGTGTATATTTTTTCAAAGGAAAATATATGCAAGGAGGAGCCTGGGAACGAGGCTAAGGTGATATAGCCTTTCCCAGGCTCTCTCTCTCCTATCCTTACAGTGAATTAATATTAACCACTGAAAATAGGTAGGAAAAGTGACCTGGTTTCACAAAGTCATACGAATGATGTTATTGTATAGCCATTTGAGAATCAGTATACCATACACACACTCTCTATAAGCCAAATGGGCAAATTTAATCTGCTGCCAATATTTTCACTTTTGCAGTAGCTTGTTTGAGTACACATGCTTTTGATATAAGCTGTTAGTAGCTTCAAGGTTTATGGAGGCGAAGAGGCTAGGCTTGGTTTGTTGCTGTTACTTGGATTTTTTTTGTTCTTAAACAGACGATACTGTTATCAAGTTCATGACAGATGGTGTTCTCCTGAAGGAAATTGAACAGGTGTGTGTGTGTGTGTGTGTGTGTGTGTGTGTGTGTGTCTGCCTGCCTGCCTATCTCACTAAAATGTGACCCAATACATATACAAGGTCACATGACCTGTACTTAAAGTCACATGCCAATCATGTGACCATACCTGCATTGGCAGAGGCTCATCCAGGAGTGAGCTTGATAACTTAAATGCCACCTCCTTATAAACACTCTGCCACAGTAATGGCTGTCCACCTTCAACACTACACCCACCACCCATGGTGTGTTGATGAAGAAAGGGCAAAAACACTTGAGTAATATAAGCATGCATTGAGTGCTAATGTACTTGTGCACACATGATGTGTATTTGTATGTTTGACGTAATAATGATGATTTGCGTTTGGTTTTGCTTGGGAAATTGTCTAATCATAACTGTAACTTTGTACACAGCTTTGTGTACAAGTACATCAGGTACGTAAAATGTTTGCGGATTACCGGGCCATAGTGTACACCTTGAATTTTTTCTAACAATACTGTATACAAGGCCTAATAGAATCTTAGAGAATTAGTCTCTGCCATAGATAGTATAGTACCCCCAGGGAGTACTATGTTATCTATGTCTCTACATTCTTTAGATGATCACAAACGTGGTGTTAATGTACACTATAATTCCCTGTCATGCTTCAGCATTAAATTTTAACTCCTTGATATTACGTGCTTCTCGGATTTTCTCTATTTGTAGGATTTCCTCCTGAGCAAGTATTCTGTCATCATTCTGGATGAGGCACATGAGAGGAGTGTGTTCACTGATATTCTCATTGGACTCCTTTCTCGGATCGTACCCCAAAGAGAGAAGGTATAAATGTACCTAGCTACTAGAATAGAATGTCTAGAATCGTACATGTAGCTAGCTACTAACCTTGAGTCACAGGTACTAGCACAGAAGGCTTAGATCGTAGCTATAGCTACTAGAGTAAAACCTCAGCTAACAGCCACCTGAGTGCTTAGATCACCTCTCTATTGCAGACAGAAGCTAGAGTCCCAATGGCTGGCTGCAGTACAGAGGTAGTGGCCCTATATTCCACACCTGCCACCTGCCTAATCAGGCCATTTCAACTTGGCCCAAAGGGTGACTCGATTAGACAGGTTTTGTACTGTAGTAAAATTCTGTTTTGGATGATGCTAGAGGGTTAATATTTTCACAGATTTCTCACTTTATGAAGGAAGCCGACATATATTGCATTGCTAAACAGCACCTACTTACCCATTTCTCTGACACTTATATACCGTATAGCTCCAAATTTTTGTGGTAAAATATTTTCATGAATTTTGTGATTTGACCGTATATCACGAAAATTTTCTCCACAAAAATTTAGAAAAATGTATGAGATTGTGATTCACGAAAATTAGCTCAAAACAGCAAAGCAGACTTTTCTCGAACTTTTTGAACCACGAAAATTTGGAGCTGTATGGTAGTTAATCTTGCCCGTACATGTACATTGTATTTCATGGTCAGACTCGATCACTTGTTTGTTGCACTACAGAATGGCCTCCCTTTGAAGCTGGTGATCATGTCTGCCACGTTGAGAGTCGAAGATTTTACCACCAATCAAAAACTATTCTCTTCTCCTCCCCCTGTAATTAAGGTTCGTTAATTGTTTATAAGAATTAAGAAACTGTGTCACTATATAAGCGCTGTTTTGTTACTAAAAATAAAATGCATGACATTTTATGACATTCTATGGCCCTCTGTCTTTTTTGTTTTGTTTCTAGCACGATCTGGGTACCACGTCCGGATACTAGTTCCGTGTACGTACGTGCATTGCACGTTTGTCAACCAAAAATGTCACAAAACGTCACACATTTTATTTTTGGTAACAAAACAGCACTTATAATAATTATAGTGACACAGTTCCTTTAAAGATTAACAATTTTTCTGCTCTTATGCTTTTTTTGTTGCAAACTGCAATCCCTCACTCCAGGTTGAGTCTCGCCAGTACCCCGTCACGGTGCACTTTAATAAGATCACTCCACACGACTACACTGCACAAGCCTATCAAAAAATTTGCAAGATTCACCGAACCCTTCCCCCCGGAGGCATCCTGGTGTTTGTGACTGGGCAGCTGGAGGTCCACAGACTGTGTAGACAGCTCAGGAGGACATTTGCATCTTCTTCTTCTTCTGGGGAGGGTTTGGAAGTGAAAGGGAGAAAGAGTTCAAAGGTGCCTGGGAAAAAGAAAGGCTCTGAAGTGGATTTAGATAGGTTAGTGCTTAATTTGAAGGGATGGATGTGCAAATAAAAGACATTGGTCACAGATACAGTAATAGCTAGCCTGTGAAAATGTTTGGAATTTGGCCCAATCCTAGTAATAAAAGGCTATTCTTTACAAATCCCTCCACCTGTTATTTGAGTAGTTATGAATCATTCTTGGAAAAAGAAAGAAGACTCTTTATATGTACATTAGATATACCAGCTGTCATTCCACTAGTGTTGTTGCTGTGGTCTTCTCTTGTCCCCCAGCTATCCCATTCTCCCCACCCCCCACCAACAGATGGAGGATGAGGAGGGGTGGGAACTGGACGAGCAGGAAGACTCTGACAGTGATGTCTTTGAAGGTGTCTCCTCTGCTCTAGACTCCCAGCTGCCTCTCTTGGTGCTCCCTCTCTACTCACTCCTGCCAGCAAAGGAACAAGCCAAAGTACGTCAGTTTGCTCGTGAATGTTCGTACAGTGCATGTTGTCAGGGAATCGATTTCAACTGACATGCTAAGATATAGTACTACATTTCTTTGCAAACTTTCCTACTTTAGTTTTCCTTATTTTGTAAATGTCCTATGTAAGACAATTGCTCAATGTCCAAGAATGATATCTCCCATCTCCCTCCCTCTCTCTCTCTCTCTCTCTCTCTCTCTCTCTCTCTCTTCCCCAGGTGTTCCAACCTCCTCCTGAGGGGATAAGAGTGTGTGTGGTGGCCACTAATGTAGCAGAGACCTCACTGACCATCCCTGGTGTCAAGTATGTTGTTGACACTGGTAAAGTGAAGAGGAGATACTACGACAAGGCTACTGGTGTTTCAGCATTCAGGTTGGTAGCACTTACTAGCAGCTGCTGTCAATTGCTTAGATTGTCATCATTTTCAGACTAAGAATCCATTTCAGTTATTCCCTACACACATATGGCCATGTGTTTTACTAGCTTGTAATTTGATGACCATTTCCGACTAACTTGCAATCTGTAGGTAAAGGTCGTCAAATTAGCAAGTGCAACGCATATGACGTGTGCCTCTAGCTTTAAAGCCAGTCTGGTATAATAATGTAGGGGGTAATTGAGAATGACCCTTTGATTGGTGTAAATAATGTGTTATGGTAATTTTAGGATTGTGTGGACATCGAAGGCATCATGTGACCAGAGAGCAGGAAGGGCTGGGAGGACTGAGCCAGGCCACTGCTACAGGTGAGTGAACAAGTCACCATACTAGATAGTCTCTTATGGATGAGAGAGAGAGAGAGAGAGAGAGAGAGAGAGAGAGAGAGAGAGAGAGAGAGAGAGCTCAATGATAGTGTTTGACTGTTTGCTCTCATCGCAATATGCCATCTTGTGGTAATCAAGCTATCCCGCCTACATTATCCTGCTCTATGATGACTGTTATTTGTTTCTCTGTTGCAGACTGTTTTCCTCTTCAGTGTTTCACAACGAATTTGAGCAGTTCTCTCCCCCGGAGATCACTAGACGACCCGTGGATGACTTGGTACTGCAGATGAAGGTGGGTTGTCATTTATTCATGTACACTGTAGTGGCAGATCTAGGATTTTACAGAGTGGGTTTCTGTTCACTAGGGAGCTGACTAGCTAGCTGTTTTGTGCAGACATCTAAATTTTCTAGGCATTGAAACTTTCTCTTATATTTCCAGTGAAGGCTTTCAAAGTGTTATCTGTTTTGTAAGAGTCCATCAATTAGCTTTCTATTGATTGTTGTAAAAAAATTGTAAGCTGGGCCAAGCAGGGATATCTATAGAAGACTTTAAAATGTCTCTAATCAGCCATTAGAGGGAAAATTGCAGTGTAATTGTGTGGGTTGCTTGTTGTTTGATACTTTGATGTGGTTTGTGTTTTCAGGCCATGAATATTGATAAGGTTGCCAACTTCCCTTTTCCTTCCCCTCCCGCGGCAGAATCACTGATGGTAAGGTTTGGTTTGAATAGTAAGCCATGAAGATGTTGTGTTTTTGTTTTATCAAGCCACTTCAAAAGGTTTAAAATCTCCCAGCGCACGAGATTTGATATGTCAATATTGCTAGATATGTTATATAGTATTGCAAATAAACACTCATTCTCAATTAGCTCTTTAGCCATTTATGTACATGTATATATGCATCATTTCCGACTACTAATGTATAGTATATCACAAGCAAGCTTTTACATTACGTGACACCATATCTAGCTGCCAGTATAGCATGGGCCCAGTGCTGTATCGGGGTGGGCCAATACAGCACAGAGGCCCATACTATAACTATAACATAAAGTGACTATACTATAACATACAGTAACCTTATTGTCTCTTTCTTTGCCCACTAGGCTGCAGAGAGGCTCCTCTTGAAGCTGGGTGCAGTGACCCCTGTACCTAGTACCTCCAGACCAGCCGGGGGTACTGTTCCTCTCACCGTCATCTCTCCCTTGGGGAGGACCATGGCTCACTTCCCCGTCGCCCCTAGATACGGGAGAATGTTAGTGTTGGGAAGACAACATGGCTGCCTGCCTTATGTGATAGCACTGGTGGCAGCCGTGAGTGTGAGGGAGATATTTGTGGAGGCCTCGATGGATGTGAGTCACTGTGCTAGGAAGGACCAGAGGAGGTTCAACATGGTTGACCTTTGCTTGACCTTTTGTAATAAAGTCCTTCACGTCCTCCATGTACATGTACATTATATAATATAGGTGTGCGTGCGGACTTTATTTATGAAAGGTCAAGCAAACGTCAACCATGTCAAACCTCCTCTGAAGAAGGATCATGGTTTCCTTATTGTCACTTACTGCTTTCCTTTTCTCACTTAACATGCTTTGCTGCTATTTTTCATCTTGTTAGATAGTTCTTTTCTCGAAACTAGTACCTTAGAAGTCTTCCTTTCAGAGTCCTTATGCACAATATATATTATAAATGGATTTTACAGTAGGGATCGAATAATAATTAGATGCATGATGAGTTATGACAAGGGCCAATGGGGTATGACGATGGACACACCCTTTGGCGGGCAACTCAGTACTGAAAAGAACACTATAGAGCAGAATGATGCTTCAGCCAGCTTCTCAGGTAACTACAGACATCGATCACTAAAATACGTAATGGCTCACTCAAAATGTCTTGTAATTTCTAAAATGCCCTGAATGGCTGTAATAGCAGTTTGTGTGTTATTGTAGCAATGATTATGTAAGAATAATAACCTAGCATTGTTAATTTGAGTTATACAAGTATTGTTAACATGTGTCTGCTATCGTGACTAACAGTCATAATAACAAAATTGTCAGTCTAATAAAATTTAACATATGTTACAGCACTGTTTCAAACAGAATATTACTATAATAGATGACCATACATAAAACAAATATAATTATAATTTGTTTCTGCAGAGCATTGCATTTTACGAATACAATACCACATGCACTAATACGTATGATATAAACAGTGATACACATGGTAAACAATTCCACAAGCACAACGACAGTATACAAAATGAATACAACATTAAACATGGCATTGCGAGCATGTACTTCTAATGGAGCATCCAAGTATACACCAACATACTTACGAAGAGAGAGTGTATAGGTAGGAATAACACATACCATATAGATAACGATAAGAAAACAAAAACGTTTACAAATGAAAATTGGCACTCTTTTCATTCTAAAACAAGTTGCAAACAGGACAATTAGGGAACTATATGCAACAGTGAAAAAGCCTACTAGCGTATTTTGCACTGTAGGTTGTAACAAAGAAAAGGCAAAACACAGGTAATGGACACCAACTATAAATCTACCATCAGAACGCTTTTCAAATGCATCCAGTTTGTCCAAAATTGTGTAGTAGTCATCTATGAAGTCACAGTTTACAATGTGGCATGAATCTTCGAGCGTGTCTTCAAAAGTTTCATTACATTTCTCAGTTTCATACACTTTGTACAAGATGTCCAAGTATTCATTGATGCAAACATCACGTGATGTCACGTTGCACAACACATTAACAAAAACGTCGGAGCTGTAAAGCTCTAAGAGAGTCTGAATGAGATTGTAATCAAATTGTACAAATCCCTTGTAAAATGCAAACACTCTATATATATATATGAGGATTAGTTCATCTTCTGAGAGTATGTTGCTCCTCAAAATTATTTCAACAAGGTAGTGGAAGTTGTGTCTGTCGTGGTCTGATAGAAGCTCTGTCTCCACTCTAACTCTGATATTATCAGTTGACTCGACTAAACTTGTAAAGTAACTACGAAATGAAGAGTTAAACCTAAAATGCATGTATAGGTCATGATTGTCCCCTTTATCCATTAAGTACACTTTTGTTAGCCTATGCATCTTATATTGCTCTGTTTCTCCAAAGTAGAATTTGTCTAGCAGTGATCTGCGCTTTAGTTCTTTAATAGAATCTACAGCTTGTTCTCTGTTTTCAATTCCAAACCAATTAGCATTATATTTCTTACCATTCAGCAGTATTATTTTTGATGCCACTTCAATTGGAAAATACCTTGGAAAAAAGCTGAAATACATTGCTGACATTTGTTCCCTCTTTTTTAGATATCCAAATACAATGTCCATGACTGAGACAAAATTGAGATATTTATGCTCAGTTCTGTTCAGAACATTTAGTGTTTCTCTACGATCCTTGAGGCTCGTAACAAGACTCATAGGCTTTTCTTCACTGAGTAGAGTGCCAATCAAACTGAGAGCTATTGGACAATTTTCCACTACATTTGCTAGTTGCTCAGCATCGTCAGTATTAATCAAGGGTGAATAATGCCTAAGAATTTCAATGGATGCTTCAACCGACAGGTTTCCAATAGCAAAGTTCAAAGGATGATAATAGCGTTTTGTCAGCTGAAGCTCTTCATCAGTAGTGAAGATTATCTTTCCATTTTCATTGCTCTGTATCATGGCTTCCAATAAACTATAGAACTCTTTTCTATACATCTCATTATTGAGTGCACGATTACAGTTGTCTATTATCAGTACAGCATTGCCAACAAACCACTTGAAAACATTACTGGCAAGAGATGCACTCTCACCAAGACTCTCAGATGTTAGTTCCATTGGTGGTCTCCAATCAGCCAACCGTTTTTCGTTAAAGGCCTTCACAACATTAGGAACAATCTGGTGCTGTTTTTCAAGATCGATGTATCCAACAGTAAAACAGTTTTCTACCATCCGCCATCCCAAGTGATTAGCTAGTGTTGATTTACCGAATCCAGGAGGACCGTAAATCCCAAGAACTTGGACACCAGAAAGAAGATTCTGCTCAAGATAAGTCATGTTTTGGTCTCTTCCTACAAATGGATCATAAAGCTTCATGAGGTTTATCGGTGGAACATCTCTTTCACTACACTTGTTACGAACAAGGAGCTCAGTGGTGCCTCTATTTGTAGAGTTTAATACACCATCGTTTGAAGATATGCACATGAATAGATTCTGGAATAGAACACTAATAAGTACCATCATGACAACAGACAAGCGCCAAACAAGGTTGAGTTTAGGACAACTGGCTGCATCAAGCATGAAATATATGTAAACACTGGGATGTTGTTAATGCATTAAGTGCTATTATACTTACATTTTTCATGTGATGATGTTTCTTCAAGTTGAATTTTATTTGCTTCAGCTAGAAAATAAATTTTAAATGGTCCATGTGTAAATAGAGAGTGAGAAGAATGGCAATATAGGAATTATAATTTTATTGTAAGAATATATAATAAACATTGAAATAAGGCACCTTACATCTATTCTTAAGATTTTATATGCAGTGAAGCAAGTGAAAAAATATTTTGAGGTGTATACATGCAGTTATTTTGTGGAATGGCCAAATGTAACATTGTTTACAGATTCAACGCAAATAAAACATGAAAATTACAAAACAGAAAGATTTGCCACAGCTCTACCACACCATGTATATATTCATGATGCCTCAAAAATTATAACTAAATAATACTAAGTAAGTGTCATGTAGCTCAAGCATTACCTTCGGAAAACAGTTTTCCTTCTGTCATTCTTAGTTTATGCTGTGCGTAGCTTGCAGCTGCCATAGCTGCAGTTAGTTGCCATTCCTTCCCTTTCTGTCCATCCGCATAATCAGCAACACCCTTTATCACTGTTACACCAAGTTCACGTGAAGGGGCATGTCTACGTCTGGCAAGCCTCTGCTGGATCTCAACTAACACAACTCCCTCCATTTCTCCACCAATTGCTTCAGGGGCGTTCATTTTCATGCTGTCGCGTACTTCCTTGCTATCAACAAGAGCTCGATCACTGATGATGAGTCCAGAATGGACTCTTGAACGTCTCTCCTCTTTAGCACCTCCTGAGCTCTTTGTACACTTAAAGTCCACAAATGCATACCATGTTTCTTCTCCCTTAGCAAATACATTTTTCAGAATTTGTGAGACATTTGTAAAGCGAGCAGCACCAGCACGAAAGATGATCATACCATCCTCTGTGTATTTGATGTTGCCAACACCATCAATGAATTTCGATACAAGCACATCACCATACTTGGCTTTATCTGGGTTATTAGCATACGCTACCCCAATGGCTAGAATGAACTTGGCATTTGGAAAGTCGTCAAGTGCATTCTCAACCTCCCCTCGGCTCTCCACACCCATTTCTGTCTGAATCAGAGCACATTTGTAGCCTCCAAACATCCCCAGCACAATCCAATTAGGTTCGTACAAGTCGATTGCTTTCTCTGCAAGAGACTCTCCAGGATACAGCTCTGGAGGGTCAATGTGATCAAGGACTGCCCACTTCTCGTTGTTGTTAACTGTGTGAAGAATAAGCTTGACTGTCTTGCAAAAGTCTTGTAGTTGATCGTACAACTTTGTTCCTGTTTGTGCACATGTTTGTGGTAAGCTCTTTCTAATCATTTCTGACAGGTCTTGTTGACAATACCTAGGAGTTTCCATGGTCTGGAAGAAAACAAAAAAAAAACACACACGTACAATTAAAATGCTCATTTCTGTCAGTGTATTAATTAGATGTACCTCATGAAGGGGTATAAATTGTCTAAACACCTCACTGAGTAGTAAAATTATGTATAGCTAACTAGAAACTCACCTTTATTTCAAGACTAGAGGTTGGACTCTACCAATCAAATATTCAGTGACGTCTTGAGATTATTACTGAACTAAAATGGCTGAATTGAACTAAGTAGCTGAAGATCCCTAGGTGATATTTGTATACTATGGAATGTCTGAGGCTTTTGTCATGGGGCGACGACTCCCACACAATACCGTATTTTCGAATAGCCGCCGCCCCCGATTAGTCGACGATTAAAATTTGTCGCCGCCCTCGAATTGTCGTCGCATCTCTAATTAAAGCCCACTACACTGGGCACGCCCACTCATCGAGGTGGCCGCGTGGAGCTCTGACGAAAAGATCGTATGCTCTGCATTTAAGCTAAAAACATTGGAAGACGCTCAGAAGACAATTAACAAAGCTGCTGTAATTAATGTGGATGAACATAGAATCATGCATACAAACAATATTGTAGCTATCAAAGTTATTATCGCCGCCCTCGAATAACCGTCGCCGCGCCCCTTCAAGGCATGGTCGGCCGGCAATGTGTGGAGATGACGTAATGAGAATTATGGCGGCGCGCGGCCAGCTCCACCTGCATAGCTACAATACTGCAACCCTGCATTGCAAAAGATCAGTCTTAGCAACAAGCTTACTAGCCGCTAAGTTGTCAGAGTGTGTTACTGTATTTGTGTTGAAATGACTAGCAACTCTACTTCGCCAACGACAGAGAGTCCAGCAGTGGCTACCTCGGCTTCTGGGGGTGTCCGTCTCACTCCCTTCAGCTTCGAGCTCCTCAGTTGCTACTACGGCATCGACAGTGATGCAGTTGGTCACTCGGCCCTTCCACCTCAACAAGCAGCCGACCGTAACAGTGCTACAACTCTAGCTGATGCAATTGCCCAGCAAGTGCTACAGAAGCTCTACCAACAGAACCCAGCACTTGAGCTTCAACATCATCTGCAGATGCAGCATCATCACTGCAGCAATGTGTGTATTAAATAATATTAATACGGAATGTTTAATAGGATACGCTTTTACATTTTAAGAATGACGCAAGCAAGTGGGGTACATGGCTTGTGTAATAATATTATTATCCAAAGTTAAGGGTGGTCGATTATGCCCACGCACTGCATTGCTAGGGAAATTTCTACCTTGCAAAAGACAAAAAAAATCAACTCATCTGTCCAGATTTTTATTCAAACAGGTAGTGCTAATGGATATCTAGCTATTCTGGGCACGCTATAATTTTTTTTTCCTGAATAGTAGCCTTTTCACCTATTTCCAGTCTTCTGCCTATTGCATCTATTTCAACACAAACTAGAACATTGAAGAACTAAGAAGGAGGTATACCTACTTATTTTTAGCTGCTAAACACTTCTATGTATCGTTGTTTTTTTTTGCCATTTCTTAGCTGCTACCACTGTCTCTGTTCGATTTTTTTGACACACCCACTGATCTAACCAACCAGAGACGAATAATAAAATTGAAAAAGAATACATACTTCTAAGTTGACGTCAGGTAGTTAGTGTTCTAAATTTGGCAATCTTGCGATGATCACGAAGAGAGATTTTACAAACTTGAAGCGGTACATCAAAGAAGCTATATATTACCTGTTTGAAGTGGATTGCCTGAGTATATGCAGTTTATTTAGCTATACTTCAAGCAATGCATGCTATAAGTTGGCAAACTTATTAGAGCCAATAAAACTTCTGGCTTGCTCGTGCTTGCCCCAACAATGCATTGCATCACCTAGTTATTGTATTTTTGTCTAGTGTTTATGTAGTGTTGTTGAGTATGCATGACTGTGGTTCATTGCAATCATGTATGTCAGAGTGTGTCAGCTTTGTCCCTGTTGTATGTCAGGGTAGAAAAAGGGGTGTAGTACATAAACTAGTGTCAGCTCAATACATCGATATCTTTGCCCAGAGGAGGCTAGACAATTGCATCAGGTGCAAATGTTAATTTGTTGCATGTGAACTGCTTTCCAATGTTCATGTTATCATATAGCAGAGAAATAAAAGTCTCGGACTAATTAAAGTTACTCAAGGAGATGTATCTTGCCGATACTTGAAAATTAAAAAAAAGTTGTAAAACCTTTCTTGAAATACGTTTTGCTTTCTGTCGTCCTGCATATCGATAAAGCTTGTGCTCTGGATAGACCTTGGACTGCAAAGGTTACACAATGGCTAAACTCCTCACAAATAACGTTTCCATTTTAATTTTGTACTTACGATAGTGATGTGGTAATGGGTCATCAAAATTTCAAGCATTATGTTCATAGATGTGTGTGCAAATATTGTTTATTAGTCAAGTTAAATGATATCTTGTGGGCTTTAATTTTGTCTACAATTGTGTAAATATTACTAATTTTTGTGCTCAGTGTGATACACATCTGTTGTACTTCATCTAATATCAATATACATGTAGGCTCTAAGTCATCTGCAGTCATTAATTAGTCTGTTCCTCTACAACCCAGATACCTTTGCTATAGCTTTTCACTAAAGTGTTCCTTTTGTAGTATCTCAATATCTACACACACACACACACACACACACACACACACACACACACACCTATTAACTTCCATTCACTGTGATTGAAAGATTACTGTAGCAAGAAGGTTTCACAGAAAAGTTTTGTCCGCAGTATTTTTATATCATAAATACAAATACTATAATTTCACTCTTCTCATACACAAGCGTTATACTTAACATTATTTGGCGAGAGCCATCTCCAGACCTTTTTTGCTATGCAGTACTTGGATCTCTGTATGGCCTCCACTGTAAGTGACGTTCTTACGCATGTAAGCATTTTATTATCAGTCACAATTACGATATTTTACATATAATTAGAACACATGGAGTTCATAGTTGATGTTAATACATAATTGAAATGTGAGTTTATTGTATAGTCACATTCATTTAGTTCACAACAAGTTTCCACTTCATGCGGCAGCCTCCACCACGTCCATCAGTGTCATCCCTATAGTAGGTAGTCCAGTGGTTGGCTCTTGCACACAGCTCCCTGGTTACTCCTCCTCCACACTGGCCTCCATTCCCATCAGGGTACCAGGCATAGCACAACCGAGCCTGGTGCAGCCATTGAGGAGAGGAGGTTGGGATTTTGAGCTTCCATGACATTCGACAGCCTCCACGTCTTCCGTCCGTGTCATCTCTGTATTCTTGGGTGAATGTCCCGACTGGTGCACACATCTCTGAAGGGGCCCCTCCCCCACACTGGCCACCGTCACCATCAGCATACCAACGATAGCAAATGTGGACATTGTTTCGGAACCATTCAGGAGCATTAGGGGACCTAAAGCATGAATGGCACAAGCATAATATGATTATGGACATGGTAGTATTGTGTTTAGCAACAAATACTGTATAGCAGGAAATTTTGTATGGTTCAAATTTCGTATTTTTCAGATGCTGTTCGAATATATGAAAATTAAAACTGCAAAAATTTAATTTCCATATTATGCGCAATACGAGCGTGCACCGCATACACGAAATTTATAACCTCGGAAAAAATTTCTGGTTCGTTTTTAACGATTTGTACAAAATTTTGCACCAGCGAAAATTTCCCGCTATGCAGTATATATAAGCATTAAATTAATTAGAGCAGCAGGATTCTAAAGGCTATGCCACCTTACCTGATACCCCATTGCATTCTGCATCCTCCAGAGCGTCCATCTGTGTCATCTCTGTATGGCTGTGAGTAGTGGCCAACATGTCCACAGAGTTCATTTGGTTCTCCTGCACTACACTGGCCTCCATTACCATCAGCACGCCATTTGTAGCACAGCTGAGTGCTCTCCCTAAACCAAGAAGGTACTGGCTCTAGGATAAGACAGTTGTATCCATTTATTATTTGTGATGCGACTTTGATTGGAAAATGCCTTGGAAAAAAGCTGAAATACACATTGCTGACATTTTAGAATTTAATATACCATCGTTTGAAGGTTCGCACACGAATAGATTCTGGTATAGAACACTAATAAGTACCATCATGACAACAGACAAGCGCCAAACAAGGTTGAGTTTAGCACAACTGGCTGCATCAAGCATGAAATACATGTAAACACTGGGATGTTGTTAATGCATGAAGTGCTTTACTTACATTTTTCAGGTGCTGATGTTTCTTCAAGTTGAATTTTATTTGCTTCAGCTAGAAAATAAATTTTAAAATGGTCCATGTGTAAACAGAGAGTGAGAAGTGAATGGCAATGTAGGAATTATAATTTTATTGTAAGACTATGAAATAAGGCAGCAATGCACATACACAATTTGCTGTACCCCTACATCTTCTAATCTAAGATTTTATGTGCAGTGAAGTAAGTGAAAAATATCATGAGGTGTACATGCAGTTATTTTGTGGAATGGCCAAATTGTAACACTGTTTACAGATTCAACACAAATAAACATGAAAATTACAAAACAGAAAGATTTGCCATGCAAAGCTCTACCACAACCATGTATATATTATGCCTCAAAAATTGTAACTAAATAAATACTAAGTAAGTGTCACGTAGCTCAAGCATTACCTTCAGAAAACAGTTTTCCTTCTGTCATTCTCAGTTTATGCTGTGCGTAGCTTGCAGCTGCCATAGCTGCAGTTAGTTGCCATTCCTTCCCTTTCTGTCCATCCGCATAATCAGCAACACCCTTTATCACTGTTACACCAAGTTCATGTGAATGGGCGTGTCTACGTCTACCAAGCCTCTGCTGGAGCTCAACTAACACTACTCCCTCCATTTCTCCACCAATTGCTTCAGGGGCATTCATTTTCATGCTGTCGCGTACTTCCTTGCGATCAACAAGAGCTCGATCACTGATGATGAGTCCAGAATGGACTTTTGAACTTCTCTCCTCTTCAGCACCTCCTGAGCTCTTTGTACACTTAAAGCCCACAAATGCATACCACGTTTCTTCTCCCCTTGCAAATACATTTTTCAGAATTTGTGAGACATTTGTAAAGCGAGCAGCACCAGCACGAAAGATGATCATACCACCCTCTGTGTATTTGATGTTGCCAACACCATCAATAAATTTCGATACAAGCACATCACCATACTTGGCTTTATCTGGGTTGTTAGCATACGCTACCCCAATGGCTAGAATGAACTTGGCATTTGGAAAGTCGTCAAGTGCATTCTCAACCTCCCCTCGGCTCTCCACACCCATTTCTGTCTGAATCAGAGCACATTTGTAGCCTCCAAACATCCCCAGCACAATCCAATTAGGTTCGTACAAGTCGATTGCTTTCTCTGCAAGAGGCTCTCCAGGAGACAGCTCTGGAGGGTCAATCAGATCAAGGACTGCCCACTTCTCGTTGTTGTTAACTGTGTGGAGAATAAGCTTGACTGTCTTGCAAAAGTCTTGTAGTTGGTCACATAACTTTGTTCCTGTTTGGGCACATGTTTGTGGTGAGTGCTTTCTGATCATTTCTAACAAGTCTTTTTGACAATACCTAGGAGTTTCCATGGTCTGGAAAAAAAGGACAAAAAAAAAAAAGAAATGCTCAGTCATTCAGTCAGTATCAGATGTGAGATAATCATGAAGGGGTATAGTCTATTAATACCAATACCTCACTGAGTAGTTTCTACTGTATGATTTATAAACTCACCTTTATTTCAAAGTGGTTAAACTACCAATCAAATATTGACGTCTTGAGAATATTAACTAAATGATACAAGTGGATAGAACTAAAGTAGTGAAGATTCCTAGCTGATATTTCATGTATTTGTGGAATATCGGAGTCTTTTGTGCTTCTCTGAGCGCTAAGCTTGGAAACCGCACCCGTCGACCACGCCCCTTATAGTGTGCGTTATTTAGAAATACAGTAGCGCTCATGGACGTACTCGTACTCGGGTTGAGCTCAGCACAGCAGCAGCTTGGCTGGCTTACTAGTTAGTATGATGCATAGCTCTACACAAAATATTGTCTTACTATATTCAATTTAAACCATTGAGTTGCTTACCTGTCCAAGCAGCTAGCTTAGTTGTGCAGAGTGTTGAGTAAATGTTGCATTAGTGTATCAAGCTAGATCTTTTTTTGTTTGTTTTCCAGTGATATAATAAGTTGTCTTATGTTAGACTCTTTAACTATAGTACTCTGTAAATCTATGTAGTCTTCAATTGAGCTTGACCTTGTTCTACCACTGCATGCTGATCAGTGATTGGCTCCTCCTTGCACAGGAGGAAGAGCCTAGGAATGAGGTTACAAGTTTTCTGGGTTGTCCCTATGTGGTCACATCAGCCTGCAAATGAGATTAGAAAACTTGAGTGTTCAAATTGTTATAACAATTTCAATTCAGTTAGCCAAACTTTCTTATTTCTTCCTTTTTTTTCCCCTTTGCATCCCATTTCATTAAAGGACAATGCAGCTACTCCAGCCAAACACCACCAGCACCTGGAGAGAGCTAGGAGGGCGTGGAGTGGAAGAGGGGAATCTCAGTTGCTAGGAGACCTCATGGTCCTCCTGAGAGCCGTGGGTGCTTGTGAGTACGCCGGGTGCTCTCAGGAGTTCTGCCGTAAGAACGGACTCAGACATAAGGCCATGGTGGAGATACGCAAGCTACGACAGCAACTAACTAATGCAGGTATGATGTGGACTTTGGAAAAATGGTAAATGCAAAAAGTGTGGACTGAATAACTCTATCCAGAAGAGTTATATACAACACGAGTGCACTTTTGCTGACTCAGCACACAGGTGGACATGATCGAACCCTGTTGCAATATAATACGGTCACATGATTGAATGCAATTGAGAGATTTGTCAGCTAAGCAAAGGTGCACTCGTGTTATAACTTGGTTTATTGTCTTATCTTGGTAGAGTATAAAGTATTTAAAGTTTGTGTGTAGTTTAAATATTATGTTTGTGTATGTAGTGAATTTAGTGTGCCCAGAAGCTGGTGAGTTCATGGACCCCAAGATGGCACCTCCATCTGATGAACAGGTTTGAGGCTTTGTATGATGTGTTTGGATTTGTAATTGATGCTGGTTACTTTGACCCCCTGCAGACAAAGTGCCTGAGGCAAATTGTTCTGTCTGGACTTGGAGACCATGTGGCCAAAAAGATCGCCACGACAACCATGAATGCTGAAGACAAGAAACGATTGAGATACGCTTACCAAGTTAGTTGTCAAGACTCTCTCTCTCTCTCTCTCTCTCTCTCTCTCTCTCTCTCTCTCTCTCTCTCTCTCTCTCTCTCTCTCTCTCAGTGACCTCAAGCTGGTTGGTCCTCCATTCTCCTTCTCTGCTCTCAGACTCATCCCCCAATGTTCCTGTGACTGCACTGATGAACCTGTAAGTGTGCTGCTCATGTACACTGACTAGTTTACTAGCTATGTAGACCTTGTGAATTTTCCCCCCTTCAAACATACAGTTAGGTATTATGAATTTTATGATTAAATGACAGTTTACTACAATTTTTTTTTCTCTTTTTTTTTTGAAAAATTTGTTTTTTCTTTGTTGATCAACCCCACAGGAAACTGGTGATGATATCTGCAGTGGAATTGGTGAGAGAGTGTGTGGTGTATGTATCTGTAGAACAGACAGGTACGTTGATTTAACTATTTCTTGAAGATGAAGAAGGTGCATGATTGTTTTGAGAAANGTGTGTGTGTGTGTGTGTGTGTGTGTGTGTGTGTGTGTGTGTGTGTGTGTGTGTGTGTGTGTGTGTGTGTGTATGTGTGTGTGTCATTATGTACAAATTTTGCCACACTGATAATTCTGATGATTGTCCATAGGTGACCATTGTTGGCCAATATCTGCCCAAGAGCTACCATACCCTGACAACTTGGACAAATACCGACTCTTTGGACAGTTCTTAATGCAGGGAAAAGTAGGCCACAAACCTGACAATAATTTTCATTGCTGTTACTTATTACTATTATTTGTTGTCATGGTGTAGGTTGCCCCCGCTCTGAGTGTGTTCTCTTCTCATCTTCTGATAGCACCCATCTCCATGTTGAAGAAATGGTCCAAGTTAGTATAAAAATTTATCATATAATGTACCCTATTTGTACAGTGTGTGTGTGTGTGCACTTGTTGGAGCATGAGAAACAATACCACAACTAATTTTTGCCGTATCATTTTTCCTCGTAGGTTGCACAAGCCGTGTGAAGTAATGTTGAATGCATTGGTAAACCTTGAAGTGAACTCCAGGGAAAGCTTAATAGAGGCTTGGAAACAAGACCCAAAATGTAATGCAGGCAACATTTTATTTCAGACAGTCAGGAGTAGCCTTGTCCCCAGGCCCTCTGTGTGCTTTTAATACTCTATTGCACAATAATTGGCATCGATGAGCTTTATCAGAGGTGTGTCAAAAAAAAAAAAAAAAAAAAAAAAAAAAAAAAAAAAAAAGGAAAAAAAAAAAAAAAAAAAAAAAAAAAAAAAAAAAAAAAGTTATAAGAAAATGGTAAAGATCATCAATGTAACAAATCAATAATAGCAGGACACAGAAGGCCTGGGAACAAAGCTACTCAGAAGGGCAAAGCTTTTAAGATTAACCTAATGTTGGTGGTGTCTTATTTGCAGATCTCTTAAAGGCCTACTCAATGTGGCTGCCAGAGACAAAGCACAAGGAACTATCATCAATATGGCCACCCATAACTTAGTAAAGAAAAAGTAGCAATTGGAAAACAAACAAATAAACAAACGGCCGCAAAAATCAATGAAAGTACAAACAATGTATGTGTTTATGTAAAATCATTCTGCATACAATTCTTCAATGTTGCAACAATTATTACTATCCTCTTTTTCTTGAAGTTCACTAGATTTTGTGGGCGGATTGAAAAGTGGCATCTTGCTTCCTTTCAAGCACACCTTCACTCGATAACTAGTTCTCTCCTGATAGTAACCACACCCACCAACCACTCTCTTGTGCAGTCGACCTTTCCGCCTTTCACGTGACCTCAACACACACCTTGCTTCTTCAAAGTGACTCTTTGTCCGTTTATCGCTGCTGCTGTTGCTTTGGCTCTTTCCCTGTGTCTTGTCCCCACCACTGCCACCTTGGATTTTCACTTTGTGTTTGGCTTTATCGTGAAAAGGAGATCGTCTTGCCTTTGTTAGTGGTTTGAATGGCTTTGGTAGGTGGTTGTGTCCTTGAGTAAGCTTCTTGCTTGCCTTGTGCAAGCGTTCGGAGATCTGTTGTTTGGAAGCTTGAGCAAAAGGAGGGTGTTGATCCAGTAGAGATGATACGTTGTAGCTCTTAAGCTTCATGACATTTTCGACGCTTTGGTTAACCAAATATTCACCACTCTCTTCCTGAGTACCACTGCTACCTGAATCAGGTGTCACTGTCAGTCCTCGACTGCTCACATGGAGCTCAGGTAGCCGCGAGAGTGAACCCTTTGATGGAATCGAACTGATAGCTTCTCGCTTTTCGATCACCAAACACGAACGGCTTTTCTTTGTTCTCAAAGTGCCGCTGTTCTGTTGTTTTTGTTGGGTCGTTGATGTGTCCAACTTTGAAGTTGATGTGTAAGACTGTGTGACTACGAGGTCCCTTAGCCTGTTCTGATTCGTTTCAACCGATGATGATTTTATCTTAGCACTTCGTAGCTGTCCAGCACTCTCCTTTCTTGTGGCTGTAATGGCTAGCTGCTCTGATGAGTGGTGATGGTTGTTCTTGTTGTATTCTACCACTGCACAACGCTTGCCGTCTCTCTTCTTCAAATGCTTCACAACAATCTTCTCGGCTTGGACGGCAGTGACGGGAGAATTGCACCTCTTTTGCCTCACAAACACTGGATGTGGCAATCCATGGTAGAGATAGTAGCCCATTGAATTGTAGAGCTGTTCGTTGGAATTTCTCTCGCGGTACACGGCATTCTCTGGTACCCAGTCGTTGCTCACGACAACTGCCTGTGTTGGTTGGGGTCGGGGAGAGTGGCTAGCTGGGCGGGATGGTGGTGTGTCTTCCCCGTTTGCAGTGGGACTGTCAGTGTAATGGGGAGGGTAGGCTGGCTCTGTGTAGTACACACCGGCTGTGCTGCCTTTGTATACAATGGTGGACACTGGACCCTGATGATGTGAGTGAACCCCTTCATTTTGACTGCAAATTAGAATGGAAGTGTGCATGTATCTTCAATGTACAAGTAGTGCATAACTGTATACCCATGCACAAGTGCTATGACACCGCATGTGGCCATTATTGTTGTATAGTAACAGTATACAATTACAACTTGACAATCATGATAGATGTAAATTGATGGTGCTAATAGCTGCTAAAGGTTGGATTGGGATGATTCACACCTCAACTTGGTAGCTAACTGTTTACACCCAAACAATGCATGCATTAGAGACTGTCAACCTAGCAACAGGTTACATTATTACGTGATTACATGTAGGTAAAATAACTTAAACTAAAACATTACTATTAAATAGTAATCTAAATAAAGAATAATGCAATCAGTATAGCATACAGATTCCCAGAATTGAATGTCTTTCCAAACAATAATGTTAAGCAAATCCTTATGTTAATTTAATTAGAACATTATACCCTCTATAACTTACTCTACTGTGTCACCAGGACTTTGGTTCTTGTTCACATCCTCATCGCAATGCTCTCCTTCAACTGGCCTAACAAAATCATCCACAATAGCTGTACACAACTTCACCTTTGATTTGCGATAGTACTGAATGTTTTCAATGGGGTTCTCAAGGTGACGAAAGTATGATTTATCTCCTTCTTTTCTTTTCACTCCTCTTCTGTATAAATTGCTACCAACCTCGGGTTTCCTAGCCACCTTTGGACCAGTAGCATGTTTCTCCTGTCTGGCCACCTCGGACAGAAATAGATCGCATTTGACGTGATCACTGGTGGCCGTATCTTCTGTTAGTATGGTTTCATCTTCTCTCCATCCTCCGAATGTTTTGCTGAAGTGTTCGTGCACACAGAAGCACGTCTTTTTAGTTGCCTTATCCAACTCACGGTAAACTTGTTGCGTTTTCATGCTCATGGTTCTTCTTCCCATTCCACACACACTTTGCAAGTCAGTCTGCTTCATCGCACGCGCGGCGCGGTCCAATTAGTGGGCGTGTTTTTATCGAATTTTTTCGATGCCGCGCTCGTGAGCTCGAAAAATAATTTAAATTTTAACCCTTTGCGAACATTCTGATAAAAATTCCATGGGTAGAAAACGAGGAAGAGAAGAGGGTAAGTTATAGTTTCTGCTCTCCTTTCAGCTGGACCGACCAGACACAGTATTCTGATATTCCTCTTGTAGGTGGCAGCGACCATGGCAGCCCCAAGAAGAAACACAAGAAGAACAAACAGCACAAGAAGCATCGCCGTCACTCCGATGAGAATCCACTCCTCACTGGTGAAGGTGCCCCACCGCCTATCACAGTGAGACCCATCACTTTGAAGATCAAACTGGGAGACCAGTTGATATCCAGTAGTACTAGGTGTGTGTGTGTGTGTGTGTGTGTGTGTGTGTGTGTGTGTGTGTGTGTGTGTGTGTGTGTGTGTCACTGTGTGTGGGCCTGAGTGACACCTGTACTATTTAATTACCTATTAATAAGGTGTAAGGTTAATTTTGTTATGGCACCAAGTTGTTTGGCATTCCATGAGCACTTCCGTAAGTGGGTACAAATAGCCACATCAATCATTTCCCTCTTCAAAACTAAAGCCTTGTGTGGGCCTAGCCTTGTCCCTAGGCTCCTGTTTGAGTCTAGTGTGGGCCCACATTAATTTTATTGCCACTGCCTAGCAACAAGAGGTGATTATGACCAATGAGAGTAACACCACTATAGAAAAACATGGTATGTATGTATGTATGTGTATTGATGACCGTCATACATGCAGTTCTTATGTAAACATGTTCACACACTTACACACA
Source organism: Tethya wilhelma (assembly GCA_964030475.1). Taxonomy (NCBI): domain Eukaryota; kingdom Metazoa; phylum Porifera; class Demospongiae; order Tethyida; family Tethyidae; genus Tethya; species Tethya wilhelma. The sequence goes on along the minus strand of CAXIPT010000007.1, from coordinate 2,231,345 downwards.
TACACACACACACACACACACACACACACATACACACACACACACACAGTGAACTTCCTATTCTCCCAGTAGCTGATGATACAAGTAGCATCGCCGAAAGTGAGCAACAGTCTTCAATGGGGGTGGAGTCAGTGGGCGTGGCTGAAGAAGAATGGGGAGGAAGTGATGTTTCAGTGGGGAGGGATGATGGTACGATGACATCATACTTGTCCAATCATGCATGCACAGTGGGTTTGCTTCGATCCTTGCCTTTTCTATACAGGTCTTCTTGATAGTAATGTACCCAGTGGAGATGAACAAGAGGAAGAGGCGTGGCTTGAAGCTTTGGAGGCGGGGGAAGTTGATGAAAGGGGCTACCTCCCCCAGAGGAAGATTGCATCCACCCTCACAGCCAGGCAGGCAAGTGTTGGTTGCTCTGTAAATTATACCTGATATAAGTTTTCTATTGTGACGACCATTACCACATTATGGTTTCAGGCTCTCTTGGTCTGCATGCTGCTTTCTGTTTGGCCATCTTTTCCTACTTTTGTAGAGTTCCAAAATGCACAAAATGAGTTTGTCTTTACCTTTTACAGACTACTTCAACAGGGGGATCAATGGTTTTCTCATGAATAGCTAGAATACCATAATGTGCATACTTTGAGATCTTACACTTTTCCAAAACCGTATAGCGGGAAAGTTTTGCAAGGTTTAACTTTCACGGTTTTCGCAGATCACAATCCATCCATGAAATTTATATATATATATATGGGCTCACACAGCTCATCCGCAAAAGTTATAACGTAAAAATGTTTGACTAGAGACATCGGCAAAAGTTTGACGCCGCAAAACTTTCCCGCTATAATATTATGGTAATTATTTTCATGGAAAATTTCACGATAATTATTTATCCAATCACGGAATTCACAAAATTAATCTTTGTATATTGCTTCAAACATTTTGGAGCCAAATGTTAAGAATACTTTCCACCGTAAAACTATACATAATTATACAATGTAGGTATGATTGTGTGAATTATGGTTCCTGCATGCACAGCGTGCTATGCTAGGAGAGGATGACGTCAATGAACTTGTGGAGCTACCTCTGAGCAAGTCTCGCAGTGAGATGACAGAGGAGATGCTACTCAAGAAGTCCGAGAAGAACCAAAAGAGGAAACTAGCTGCTCAAAAGAGAAAAGAGAAGAGAAAGGTACATATTATATAGAGCTCTTGCAATTGAACATCATCAAAACCGGAAATGTTTTGAATGGATACTAGAGTTTGTTATTTTTTGCTATACATGTAAATGGAAGTAAATGACAGCTGCCCATTTCTCCCTATCACTTTGTCAAATGGAAGTGACTCATTTTACATAATCAGAAGTGTTACCATATTGTACCCTTTGAGTAAAGTAGACACTAGAACTAATACCATTGACCTTGGTTAATTGTGGATGTGGTTTCTTTTTGCACAGGCTGAGACAGTCAGAAAGCTTCTGGAGAAGCAGACAACAAAGAAGAGAGAAGAGGAACAGGTATGTACCTTACAAGTCATTGATTTCTGTGGCTGCATGTCTAGTCACTTGTAGGAAGTTTGAAACAAACATGCCATGTGTGTGTTGTTTCTTGCTAGACTCATACCTAGGTCTTCCTGGCCCCTCTTTGTATTTATTAGTGAGGGAGGAGCCTGGGAACGGGAATGTGACACCAGTATATACCTCTGATCCATTCCTGAAACCATTGCTGGGACCATTGAGTAGAGTGGTGTTCACATGTGCAGGAAGATCGTAGGCTCAGAACGAGGCTACTTTCTCACTCCAGACCATGTGCATGTTGTACAAGAGAATTTTGCCTTTTCTCTTTCTGTTCTGGACAATAGCGTATAACACAAAATATTGACGGCAATAAAATTTGGCGGATTGTCAAAAATTTCATGATTGGCGGATTTTATTTTGGCAGTAGCGCACATGCAGCAATACATGTATTCTGTATATATGTGCTACACAAAAATGACTGTTTGGCAGATTTGATATTGGCAGTCCTTACCAAAACTGCCAATCCGCCAATATTAAAATCTGCCAAATTTTTGTGCTATATGGTATCAGTTTTCCTTCTCCCATCCAATCCACATGCAGCCAAAGCTTCCATCAAAACCCGTGGTTCCCCATGTACGGTACATCAACAATAGAGCGGGAACATCCCTATCGTTGCCAGGCACAATGGAATACCCCCTAAGAGCACAAACAACCACAAGGTGAGGGTTTGTTAGTGTGTTTCCCAAACATGGTGGTGCATGGTCAGCTGACCATGTAGCCCTGAGGATGTTTACAAGTACATGTACTATAATCTGTGAGTATCCTAGGGGGGAAAGAAAGAGACAAGTAGAAGGATGTCTCTTTTTTCTTGTCTCATTACATGGTGGTTTTCAGTACAAGTATACACAGTAGTAAGACAGACATACTTGTGCCCACACAATGGACATCATGCATTGTTGTGCAGACTCAGAGCTTGCATGCAAATAATTCACTGCTTCCTTGGCGACGTATGCAACCAATGACTATAGACCTTTTCCTTTTTTACCATCTGTTCATTTTTTAAAAAAAATTTTTCTCTTTAATCCTAGCATCTGAGCTTGAGCTGTAGAGCAACAATTCTCTTATCCAATACCAAATTTTCGTGAATTTCCTGATTTGACGGTATAACACGAAAATTTTCTCCACGAAAATTTAGAAACCGTATATCGGCAATATAATTTCAGAGATCGTGATTCACGAAAATTAGCTCAAAATGCCAAAGGCAGACTTTTCACGAACTTTTCGAGCCACAAAAATTTGGAGCTATACGGTAGAAATATTAAGTGTTCTAATTGGCTATTGTTGTCAATAGGAAAGGGTGTTGTGGGGTAAATTAATTATCGTTGTAACCACAGTTCATACGATCTGCATTACTAAAAACCAGGTAATATAATATTATAGCTATATAGGTCATCAGACACTTGAACTGATTTACAATTATATGCAATTATATAATATTATATAGTAAACATTATTGTTGGCATCCTGGCTGTGGCAAAAGAGAAAACTCAAAAATGATCAAAGTAAAGAGTTTCGCGTAAGCAAAGTCAGTAGTTGCAAACTTTTTTGTTCTTGTTCTCTCACTACCTTCCGTATTGTGGTGCATCAATGCTGAGATCATAATCATTATGCTAATAGTTTCTGGCATACCTTTTTTAAGAAGTTTACGTGGACAAGATACGTACGGACGAGTCTCCACTAAATAATTGTCACTGTACAAATTGCGCTCTCGGAACTAACTTGTATCTAAACCAGTTTAGAGTGGAATAGTTCTTCCTATAAATTAATTAAGCCATGTTGTGGCATACGCATACACATTGCTAATAGGAACACGTGCATGCGCACCTACACACAGCGAACACACACTCACACACATACCTACACATCGTGCACACACTCACACACACACACACATACATACACATCGTGCACACACTCACACACACACACATACACACATACACACATACACACATACACATATGCATAAACATAAATACATGCACACATCCGTGTTGTGTTTATTATGGAACTAGTAGTAACTCATCAGCTTGAAGATTATAATTATTGACGACATTAATTTTCCCGGGAATATGTATTATTGGTTGTAGATAAGATTACATGGAAGTGTACATAATGAATGAGTTGTTCACTACTGTATAGCGGGAAAGTTTTGCGGTGTCAACTTTCGCAGATGTCTCTAGTCAAAACCTTTTTGCGTTTTAACTTTCACGGATGAGCTGTGTGAGCCCATATGTATGTATGTTACGGAGGATAAAAACTTTCACAGATGGCTAGATCGTGATCTACAAAAAAAAATGCGAAAGTTAAACCGCACAAAACTTTCCTGCTATACGGTATATTGTTTACATGTACAGTCTTATTTTTCTGGTCACATGACAATCACATGACCTCTTCATCCACCACATACAGCCCCCCCTCTCCTCAGAGGTGCTCTATAGAAGGCTGTGGGAACAAGAAGAGATACTCTGACTCCAAAACCAAGCTTCCCCTTTGCAGTCTGGCCTGCTACAGGAAGCTTAGAAGCCTCTCTGTCTCTTCAAGTCCAGCAACAATGGTTCTTGGACTAAGTACTCCCTCACCACCTCCTACCTGTATACCTACAAGTGTGTGTGTTTAGCCACTACAGCTAGTGTGTACTTAGAATAAATTTATGTTTCTTGTCTCTTCAAAGTCTTCATCTTTTGTTCCATTTTAATTTGACTAATTATGATAATAATAATAATAATTTATACATATCATGTATAATATTATATGCAGCTCGTACATGCAATGATACTAGCTCTGTCATAATTATAGCTATTATTCATAATATGATCGTGATATCAGAAAATTTTTTCCAATAATAACGAAACTTAGAATGTGCTGCAAACTACTTATAAATAAAAGAAATAAACATAGTAAAGTAGTCTAGATCCTTAATTTGACAATGAAACAAAATTTAATATTTTTTCAGTCATATAGTAATAATAATTATTGAAGGAGCTGAGCATGATGATCAGTAATTAACAATAATTATGACATAACATTTACTGCATGTCCCCAGCAATGCCTACATGTCACACACAATGCTGTTCATGTATACGAACATATACCAACTGCTGCAGTTCACACAAACACACAATACAAGATGTCTAGTCGCCATGTGCCATACATGCCGGTCGGCCGGGATACAAGTTGTGTATAAACATACATCCACAACCAAGGCAAGGGGGATGTCAACACTTGTAGCAGAACATGCTGTTATTTCCTCCTAACTGTTCTCATTGGTCCGATGCAGCTGCTGCTACACACACTGTTATTGTGTTATTGGTCTTTGACCCACTAGAAGTGTTTGTTGCTACCTTAGCAACCAACCCAATTTTAAGCTCGGATATTGATGACCACAACCGCCCACCCACATGTATTGTAATGCCCAGGGAAGGAAAAGGCAATAAATTTAATTTTAAACAAGAAGGTACATTTTTTTTTTCAATATGTAGTTTCTAGCGAAGCCCTCTCAGGTAGCTGTGAAGCCTCTCAGTCTCAGCCTCTCAGGTATAATAATAATGGCTGACACTTAATACTTTGTCAGGGAAAGTCTGTGAATTGCAATGAGGCTGTTGTTATCTGTACATTGTGTGCAATAGTTATTTTCTTATTAAAGGAAGTTTTGTTTAAGCAAATAATTGAAATCAAGATTCGACTTTTAATGACCTGCTCTATTTGAACACTAGAAATATTAATGATGAATTCTTGTACCAATTATTACCACATTTTACAACTATCCAATTATTTTCCAAATTGCACTCCAATCCATAATTATACAAAATCGCAATAATTAGCCACTAAATAGAGGGGTTGACTTTGCATTAATAACCTTTCAGACATACATAGATGGAGTGATGACAGCAGGCATACCCCATAAACAAGACACCAATATGAAATACACTTCCTTACGGAGAAAACAAAAGTACAAGTCAAGTACATCAACCTGATCATGGTATACATATTGCCTTTTGACCACAGCAGGCAATAAAAGGACAAAGTCACTACTAGTGAAGCCTTAAACAGTGAGGTTATTCACCAGAAAAAGTATCATTATTTTGAATTTCAGGGGTTGACTGAGTAATGATAAACTTTCAAGTTGAAAAAGAGGGAAGGTAGTCTAAACTTGTAATGTAAATAACGTTCCCACTTTTCTCAATGCCACAGTACACATCCTCAACCCACAGTGAAAACCAATGTGACTTTAACAGGCCAAGTGTACGGTAGGGGCACGGTCATTGGGGTCATTTTCTGTTCCCATTTATGTCAATTACACTAAAATCTTACTCCAAAATGCCTAGGGCCACAGTCAGTATCACACACACACACACACACACAAAACACACAGGTCATCTGACCTCTACAGCTGTTGTTTCCTATTGTGGTATGAATTGGTGTACACAATTGTGGAAAGTTCTCAGAACATCACATTCCAGGAAAATACTCAAACCAAAACCACGGTTATTTTTTATAGTAATTTTAATTTTTTTTTTTTTCCTCCCACAAATCAGCACAAGGAAGAGGTCAAAGTTCACAATGACCTGTGATACAGCACAAGCGTTATAACACGTACGATTAGTTTGTATTGGACCAATAGTTTGTTAGGTATTGGTCATTATGCCACACGACTATGCATTAGTTTATATAGTAGTAGGCAAAACGGAATACATAATTATTATTTATTAATATTATTTTATAATGATTTTCATGATAATATTGCTGCCATATGAAGGGTAGTAAAAGCACACACACACACACACACACACACACACATAAAAAGTGAAATGAAAAATCTCAAAATTTAATTAGATAACAAAACAAAACCTGGCCAAACACTCAAGAGCAGTCACCATGTCATTAGGTGGGGGTGTCAGCTCTTTCCATGTCTTTAGTGAGAGCATGTAGCTTCCTGTCTTCCTCAAGATTGGTTAGCTGAGAAATGTGTGTCTTAACACACCACAGCTGCATGTGGAGAGAGAGAGAGAGAGAGAGAGAGAGAGAGAAAGAGAGAGAGAGAGAGAGAGAGAGAGAGAGAAGATGCATGGATCACAAACAATCTCAAAAACATCAAACAATACTGGGTGTGTGTGAAAATACCCATCTGGAGACTCTCCCAGATCGTTGCTATTATTATCATAATGTACGCATACAAGACAAAACAGGCCACGACTCAATCGCTTGCGGTCAAAAGGCTAAAATCCTACCAAAACCACCACCTAAAAACTTCGACACTAATGCACCATACGAACATTAAGGACATGAATCTTGCTACACATCTCCTCCACCTTCCAACCCACATATGCCATTTAAAACGTGGGGCATCCATTGGTGTGGAGAAGGGAGAACAACTAGTCATGTTGTTGAGTAGTGCAAGAAGACCACTCCAGTGTGTTTGATGCTAGGTACTTCCATTAGCAACAAAGTCAATGATACGACAATTAACATTGGTGAGATGCCTTGTCAACAGCGATACAAAGGCCCACGAAAGGGACAAACAGATGTTGACCGTTGTTTTATACACTCTGTATAATATAACAATTAGGTGCACATAGCTGCTTGGGAACGACACGTAGGATAGGTCGGTGAGTGGCAACCTAGACCGACGGTTGGTGGAGCTGCAAATGATATTATAGAGGGTGTCCCCTTTTTTTCCTTTTGAAAACACCTTAGGAGTCACACGGTTGGTATCCTAAATGCTTGTATGTGGTTTCCTGTGCGTGACATAAGATCTTGCTTCAATCATGCAAATCATCTGGCTGCCGACACAAACACCCTCTCCCTCCCTCTGTGTGTGCATGTACTACGACCAGTGTATGTATGTATGTATGTATGTATGTAAGCGATGGTAATACTAATGCAGTAAGCATGTATGATACAAGCAGGCACCTGTGGTGTCGGACGTGCTTGTTAGAAGACGAGAGAATGCTTTTCTGTCGGAATTTCTCTTTTGAGATGAGCGTAGGGGTAAGTGGGTGGGCGGGTGACATCCCAATGGATGCCTACATGTGTGTAGGCGTATGAGGATTTAATGGACGAGATGCAGCAATGTATTTGGTACATCCAACCAGCTGTGAAAAAACCAAACAGCATGGGAAGCTAAGTTTGGAACCACAATTGCTAAGATGGATGGAACATTACCAAAACATTACCAGATCATGATATCATCGCATACAAATTAATGTACACAAACTTGTGTGGGTTTTTTTTTTTTGGAAGAATTATCGTTCCTCGAACCCTTATACCAGGAAAGCAATTTACGTGGCTTGTACGACGGTAATAATTGGATGATGGAGATGCACTATTGGAAAGAATGTGGAGGAGAGAAAGCAAGACAGCGATTTCGGGTGAACTGTTTTCCTTTTTCTTTTAAAGTTATCTTAAGTGAAAGTGCCGTAATTTGTCCCTCTGTTTAAACGCACCAACGCACACTAACAGCCTCATAGGTACAACAACCGAGACGTGTTTTCTTTGGCGGCTAAATGGAGGTTTAATAAAATTGTGTTTTTGTCGAAACGTGTGTACACACACACACACACTCGAGGGAGTAGTTTTTCTCATATCTTAACTCACTCATTAGCATACGAAGGTGCACAAACAAACAACCCCACGTCTACAAATGGTTTGTTTTCAATATTACTTTTTCGTCCCCGTTTAAATAGAGGAAAATACCCCGTCTTGTCTGGCATAAGACTGACCATAAAACAACAAAAAAGGAACATTAAAACAGAAAGAAAAAAAAATTACGACCAACAAAAACAAAACAATGCCTCAGACTTTACTTTATTCATTAAACACCTTAATATCGGCTAGACTAATTAAATTTTGATACTGAAAGATACATTGGTCATTCATAACTGAAAGCGTGAAATCCATATTTTTTTTCTCTTTCTCTTTATAGTCTTTTAACATACACGTTATAAATCAGAGGTGATGCGTGTACAACAGTCACGTATCAGGATACAAACTGACATTTTTGACACACACCAAAACACTCAAGTAACCCATAATCGAGGTCACAATTAAGTGTGTGACAGCAAACTTTCATACAGTATAATATATCACAGGAAATTTTTCAAATGGTGCAAAATTTTCTACTTTATATGAAAACTAAATTTGCAAAACTTTACACTTTTGCTATGAGTAACACAAGTGGGTGATGCATGTATGCAATTTAAAACTGTGAAAGCTTGCTGGCACACGTTTTTACCAATTTATGTAGAATTTTAATTGCACCAACGAAAATTTCCTGCTATAGGAAATTTAAAATATCTTCACTAAAGTGTGTGAGTTTAGGCTGATACACACCTCATCATAACTCCTCCCCTCTGCCCTCTCCTCACAACCATCCCCCCCTCCCAACTATTCTCGCACCACGGACAAACCCACGTACCTCGACAGCCAGACCCAGTAGTCTCCCTGTTCCAAGGACAACAATAGGTACTATCATTAACACTCGCACTCTCTCAAGAAACGTCCACTCGGGCATCAAGTACTTGAAGAAGTAGAGGTAACCAGGAAGAGCATGGATACCAGCTATCGTGAAAATTCCAGCCGGATTGTAAAAACCTACAGAAATAATTATTATTATTATCATTATTTATAAACTGTTTGTACAAACTTCCATATTGTAAACCATACAATTATTTTCTTAAGCGCATTTGGATTTTAATGAGCAATGACAACTGCTCACAAAATTTGAAAAAGAGTGCAGAGAGCTAGAAATTCCAAGGGGTACAAACTTCACAGTTTTTATGGATCGCCGGCAATCTTTGAAAAATTTACTTGTGAAAAATTCAGGATCGTATTGCAATATATACATGGGGAGTAGAGGGGCTGCTTGACCTTCGAAAATATAATAGTGAAAAGTTTGACAACTCGATCTCTTTCTGTGAAAGTTTACTTCTCGAAAGCTACACGAACGGCATTGTAGAAGCGGTGATCAACTGTTTGTAGTTGTTGTTGTTATGGTACATGGTTTTGATACATTGTGGTTATGTTTGTCTAATGGAAATACGTTTTTAAACACAAGAGAACAATTATTATCATTATTCTCTAGCTGATCTGAGCTGCCGTGCTGTGCTGTGCCGGGCATGCTCACTGACTCACCATTATCCATGACCATCTTGACCCACCAAGGAGCTGCTCCGAAGGCAGCCTTCCAGTGAGAGCCTAGGGTGTGGGTGCACACGAAGACCGTCCATTCTATACACACAACGAAGACACCGGCCTGTGTGTGTGTGTGTGTGTGTTTGTTTCCCATTGCCTAGCAACCAAAGTTTTTAAAGGCTAATTGCAGTAGAAAGAAAGTCTCAGTGTCTGCCCCTGCAGAACCAAGGTAAGTTTCTACTAACACTGACTTCTAGACAGTGTAACTTCTCTACTTGGCAAATTTTGAGTTCTAAATTTTATTTTAGCCAAAATCCACTATATCTCCTTAGATAAAGCTTCGTAGAAGCATATTCAATGTTGATTTTTGAAACTCTAGAACATATTAGCCACAACTTTTGCATTTTAAAAGGTAGAAACTGTCAAAAGCACTTCTGATGCTCGATATAGCGAGATATAGGGAGAACAAATTTCCTAATGAATTATTCATATTCAAACTGTGCATCCTAACCTTAAGTGTGCAGCACTCGACCATGCATCAAGTACCCCCCCACTTAAGGGTCATGCAACTATAATGTGTGTGTGTGTGTGGGAATACGAAGGCCGGCAGACAGTCTCATTATGTACGCAGGCACGCTTTTGTGCCTAGAGCACAATATTATACGAACATACATAACAATGCCAGCTAACATCCCACCACCTAAGGAATATAGCATTACCAGCACTCAATAACAGTCAGTGGATGCTCTTACCACCCTAACCTCCAGGCAATGAGAAGCTGGAACTCATTAATTTTGCCATGTTGTATACTATAGATGCAATACTGATAATAATGGACATAATACACTCATTTCTGGAATACATACTAATGCTGGTTGCTAGGCAATAGACACAAATATGTACTAACACATGTATGTAGGCTATTTAGTCAGTGCTACACACACACACATACACACACACACACACACATAATTATACAGAAAAAAATATAAGGATGTTTACACCAAACCAGAAGTGAATATAAAAATAACAAAACAAACAAATAACAAAAAATTATTAGAACACGATAGTCACCCATTAGTTTCAGCTGACACAGCAAGTAGATTGACTCAAATTTCCATGAGTACAACCATAGATACGTAAAAATAATTAGTCCAACTATAGCAATTGCACTGAATAAATAAGAGATTCAACAAACTATTAAAGTAAGGAAATATAAAAAACAACAACAACCCCATATACTTTCAGAGTTTAGCATTTTGAGCATGTTTATAACTACATCATAAGCCCTCAGTCTACTATTATGACAAATCATACAGCAAGGCTCGAGCAAGCTGACAATCAACAAAAACAGACGCACGCACGCACACACACACACACACACACACACATACACACACTCCCCCCTCCCTCTCTCTCTCTCTCTCTCACACACACACAAACACCATCATCACCCATCTCATCACGTAGACCTGTGGAGGCTGATGGTTCTGCCTTGGAAAGGAATGCCAAGCATTTGGTGGAAGAGAAGAATAAATTCCATCAAAAGTAGATCTTGTACATACATATCCTGCATTTGTACTCCCTTTTCAAGTGGTACAACAATTAACACACTTGTTGATTGAAAAGACACTCAGCTGCTCTTGCCTGTAGTGGACACATTGTGCTCTTGTTGATGTTGGCTCTCAACACTTGTAGCAGTTACTTTACGGTGTTATTCAAGCACAGGTTCCCAACAATGGGCCCACGTAGCTCAGGGTCGCTTGAAACACCTCGTGGGGTGCTAGCTAGGAAGAGACATCACACTAAATGACATATTATAGTACTTTTAATGTCAATTAGTTTTGAACAATTTCCCAAACACATATAATATGGAATGGTAACGTATTTTCTACACGAATAATAAAATCAATTACTATAGGTTAGAAGAGGCTCTAAAAAGCTCACAAATTTACCTAAAATAGTCTACAAAATTTTCAGCCAAGTCAATGATTTTGTCCAAACCAAAGCTTGAGAGAGAATAAGAAATTCAATATTACATCTTGATCAACATATGTTCCTGCTAGGTGTTGAAACGAGTATTAAGGTACAAGCATGGATTTGTTAGCATCGCAAGCATCACACACACACACACACACACA
>CAXIPT010000007.1:2159330-2217161 GCA_964030475.1 Tethya wilhelma | reverse complement strand
GAGAGGGAGGGAGAGGGAGGGAGAGGGAGGGAGGATGGAGTATGTAAATGCATGGCATTCTGGAATTTGAGTCCCACATGGGATTAATTATAAGTCAATGTGTTATGTAATGTGTGCTATTTTTTTGTATTCCTGTTACGCATGCATGTAACATGCATGTAACATGCATGGTATGTACATGTGTAATTACACATGTCTGACATATGCATCCATGTACACACCTCCATACACACACACGCACGCTCATTCGTAGNTACTGTATGAAAGTTTGCTGTCACACACTTAATTGTGACCTCGATTATGGGTTACTTGAGTGTTTTGGTGTGTGTCAAAAATGTCAGTTTGTATCCTGATACGTGACTGTTGTACACGCATCACCTCTGATTTATAACGTGTATGTTAAAAGACTATAAAGTCTTTTAACATACACGTTATAAATCAGAGGTGATGCGTGTACAACAGTCACGTATCAGGATACAAACTGACATTTTTGACACACACCAAAACACTCAAGTAACCCATAATCGAGGTCACAATTAAGTGTGTGACAGCAAACTTTCATACAGTATAATATATCACAGGAAATTTTTCAAATGGTGCAAAATTTTCTACTTTATATGAAAACTAAATTTGCAAAACTTTACACTTTTGCTATGAGTAACACAAGTGGGTGATGCATGTATGCAATTTAAAACTGTGAAAGCTTGCTGGCACACGTTTTTACCAATTTATGTAGAATTTTAATTGCACCAACGAAAATTTCCTGCTATAGGAAATTTAAAATATCTTCACTAAAGTGTGTGAGTTTAGGCTGATACACACCTCATCATAACTCCTCCCCTCTGCCCTCTCCTCACAACCATCCCCCCCTCCCAACTATTCTCGCACCACGGACAAACCCACGTACCTCGACAGCCAGACCCAGTAGTCTCCCTGTTCCAAGGACAACAATAGGTACTATCATTAACACTCGCACTCTCTCAAGAAACGTCCACTCGGGCATCAAGTACTTGAAGAAGTAGAGGTAACCAGGAAGAGCATGGATACCAGCTATCGTGAAAATTCCAGCCGGATTGTAAAAACCTACAGAAATAATTATTATTATTATCATTATTTATAAACTGTTTGTACAAACTTCCATATTGTAAACCATACAATTATTTTCTTAAGCGCATTTGGATTTTAATGAGCAATGACAACTGCTCACAAAATTTGAAAAAGAGTGCAGAGAGCTAGAAATTCCAAGGGGTACAAACTTCACAGTTTTTATGGATCGCCGGCAATCTTTGAAAAATTTACTTGTGAAAAATTCAGGATCGTATTGCAATATATACATGGGGAGTAGAGGGGCTGCTTGACCTTCGAAAATATAATAGTGAAAAGTTTGACAACTCGATCTCTTTCTGTGAAAGTTTACTTCTCGAAAGCTACACGAACGGCATTGTAGAAGCGGTGATCAACTGTTTGTAGTTGTTGTTGTTATGGTACATGGTTTTGATACATTGTGGTTATGTTTGTCTAATGGAAATACGTTTTTAAACACAAGAGAACAATTATTATCATTATTCTCTAGCTGATCTGAGCTGCCGTGCTGTGCTGTGCCGGGCATGCTCACTGACTCACCATTATCCATGACCATCTTGACCCACCAAGGAGCTGCTCCGAAGGCAGCCTTCCAGTGAGAGCCTAGGGTGTGGGTGCACACGAAGACCGTCCATTCTATACACACAACGAAGACACCGGCCTGTGTGTGTGTGTGTGTGTGTTTGTTTCCCATTGCCTAGCAACCAAAGTTTTTAAAGGCTAATTGCAGTAGAAAGAAAGTCTCAGTGTCTGCCCCTGCAGAACCAAGGTAAGTTTCTACTAACACTGACTTCTAGACAGTGTAACTTCTCTACTTGGCAAATTTTGAGTTCTAAATTTTATTTTAGCCAAAATCCACTATATCTCCTTAGATAAAGCTTCGTAGAAGCATATTCAATGTTGATTTTTGAAACTCTAGAACATATTAGCCACAACTTTTGCATTTTAAAAGGTAGAAACTGTCAAAAGCACTTCTGATGCTCGATATAGCGAGATATAGGGAGAACAAATTTCCTAATGAATTATTCATATTCAAACTGTGCATCCTAACCTTAAGTGTGCAGCACTCGACCATGCATCAAGTACCCCCCCACTTAAGGGTCATGCAACTATAATGTGTGTGTGTGTGTGTGTGTGTGTGTGTGTGTGTGTGTGTGCATTTGTTTGATGATGAGGGGAGTATTGGGGAAAGAAGATCTTGTCAGCTGATGGATTGAGTGTGTGTGTTTGTATTAAGTTGCTAAGCAACACTAAACCAGGGGCGTAGCCAGGATTTAGAGTAAGAGGGTGCTAGAATTGTGCGCGCGCAGCGCGCCGAAAATTTTAGGGTGCCACGCCCACTTTTGGGTCACGTGATCGATGTCGTGACCTTTGAACTATTGCTGAAAGCAAACTGCTGAGCGCTTTCGATCAATCTAGCGTGAACTAAACGGTTCTGAAGTTTGTTTATCAAGAGCTTAGACATAAATGAGCTTGGAAAATAGCTTCTAACAACAAACAAGTAAGAAAAAGTGATTCTAAAGGCTTTATTACTTATTGATAAATCCAATTATTAAATATTTTTGCGCTTCCGGTCAGCGGCAAAGGGGGTGCTCGAGCACCCAAAGCACCCCCCCTCCCTACGCCACTGCTAAACAATAAGTACCTAAATTGTTGGTAAAACACAGAGCAAACAAGTCTGCATGATTGCAGACCATACCTAGTAACTGAAGCAATAGACACTTGTGGTCGCAGCATAGCAACCCAACCACTGACATCAGTGAAACAACTGGATATATATAATCTTGGAAGGGGAATCATGGAAACTAGGGGACAACTGCTCCAGCCTGACAAGTACACTTCCACAGTTGTGGTCAATTGGCTGTATATTTGTTGACCCCTTTTGTATAAACATCCCTCTACAGGTTCATGCATCCACCTGATGCAACTCAGATTGGGTCACAACATGATGGATTCTATTTGCTATTGCTTAGCAACCAACACATTAACTGTTAGCCAACTAGCAAGATGGGTGAAGACGGACCAATATTATGGTACTCAGGAAGTAAAAAGGTACCACTGACAAAGAAATAGTAATAACTGTACAGAAACTATCAACAAAACAGGACATTTATACATGTATATAAAGCAAATACACTCCATTTAAGGTCCTATAAGTATTATTGGGTTGATGTTGCCTGGCAACCAAAGTTTCTACAAGAGAATGGAAATAGGGATAGACCATGAATGGGTCTCAAAACACAATTCATACCAAATAAAGTCGAATGAATAGATTTTAAGTACTAATATGGAATAAGTGTGGAGAGAGTGTGAGAGAGAAGAGAGAGGTGTGTGTGTGTGCGTGTGTGTGTGTGTGTGTGTGTGTGTGTGTGTGTGTGTGTGCATGTGTTTATTTGTTTGCCATTGCCTAGCAACCAAAGTTTTTTATGGACTAATTGTCAGTTACTGGCTGGGTGGAAGTGACAATAGAGTAGCTAGAAGTCACAGGGGGTCAATGGCAAACAAACTAGTTGCATGACTCTTAAGTGGGGGGCACTCAATGCATGGTCGAGTACCCCCCACTTAAGGGTCATGCAACTATAATATATGTGTGTGTGTGTGTGCATGTTTGTTTGTTTGTTTTAGACACTAAAGTTTACATAAGAACAAGCTTAAGCTCACCAACAAAATTTACAGTGTGTCCATAACAACTCTCTAACCTGAGTCACACACAAACCACTATATATGCTACCTCCCTATTACTATATGTAGAAAATTACAGAATTTTTGGGGGGGTTATTTGGGTATGTATTCATCTATATGCAAGAGTGTGTATGCCGGTCAGCTTATATAAAATTTATATAGCTGGTAGGAGACCTACTGGAGCTCTAGCGTCCACCACGGCTGTTATAGTGAGTGCCAACAGTCAGTGGCAAGATAATATTCAGACTGGACGTGTTTTCCCACAAGGACAAGAAGTGGTTTCAAACAACTGAAGAACAAGCTCTTAGACTGAGGATTGTGTGGGTGGACATACCAACACTAATTGAAGACAGCTGCCATTGTATTGAGACAGCATGTAGCTACCGCCCACCAGTAGAGAGATTAAAACATTGGATCTCTGCTAAACAGATCACCTGGAGAGGCTCGAACAAGTTTATCACTTGAAGAATGCGAGCCACTGCCAGACTGCACTCTTTAAGAGTGTACCACATCTATTGGAAAGCATTCAATTTGTCTTCCCCTCACAAAACAATTTCGAGAACACAACAACAAGTAATTGTTACTTTTGAAAGGCTCCGTGTACAGTACGTGTACGTGTCTTCTGGACAAACAGCAAGATCATAAAATAACTCACAAGAGAACATTCTTTTCATCTCGACCCGTTAGATGTGGTCAGCTCCCCTTCACCACATCCTCTTGAGCACAATCGTGACTCCATCATATCATACACCCACACTGATTCATGCTCTCTCTCATTTACCAAAACACATCCTTTACAAAATAGGATATATCTTCTAGAATCAGCCAACGACACAAGGATATGCTACGCGACCACCTGTTTGCGTATCTCGGTACGTAGGTGGGCGAGTTTTATGGCTACTGCAACAATGGTATCCCTAGGGACAGTTTTCTGAAGGAAGAGAAGACAGCTAGGGATGAGGTTGGAGTTGATTTCTTCCCCAGGGAGAGTTCTGGTTTCACTTGTGAGGTTTGGCTCAATAAGGACAGCTCCTTGTAGACGTCTGATAAATTAAGGTCTTCATCTGCTTTATATGCAGTTGTGGTGAACAATAAATATTAAACCCTTTCTCTTTTTTCCCCCCAAAAACCNTGTGTGTGTGTGTGTGTGTGTGTGTGTGTGTGTGTGTGTGTGTGTGTGTGTGTGTGTGTGTGTGTGTGTGTGTGTGTGTGTGCGCGTGTGTGTTTGTTTGATGAGGAGAGTATTGGGGAAAGTTATTGTGAAAGATCTTGTCAGCTGATCCTTTGAGCGTGTGTGTTTGTATTAAGTTGCTAAGCAACACTAAACAATAAGTACCTAAATTGTTGGTAAAACAAGAGCAAACAATTCTGCATGACTGCAGACCATACCTAGTAACTGAAGCAATAGACACTTGTGGTCGCAGCATAGCAACTCTACTACTGACATCAGTGAAACAACTGGATATATATAATCTTGGAAAGGGAATGGTGGAAACTAGGGGACAACTGCTCCAGCCAGACAAGTCCACTTCCACAGCTGTGGTCAATTGGCTGTATATTTGTTGACCCCTTTTGTATAAACATCCCTCTACAGGTTCATGCATGCACCTGATGCAACTCAGATTGGGTCATTTAACATGATGGGTTCTATTTGCTACTGCTTAGCAACCAACATTAACTGTTAGCCAACTAGCAAGATGGGTGAAGATGGACCAATATTATGGTGTACTCAGGAAGCAAAAAAGGTATCACTGCTTTATATAATATATAAAGCAAATACACTCCATTTAAGGTCCTACAAGTATTATTGGGTTGATGTTGCCTGGCAACCAAAGTTTCTACAAGAGAATGGAAATAGGGATAGACCATGAATGGGTCTCAAACATAATCTATACCAAATAAAGTCGAATGAATAGATTGTAAGTACAAATAAGGAATGAGTGTGGAGAGAGAGAGAGAAAGAGAGAGGAGTGTGTGTGTGTGTGTGTGTGTGTGTGTGTGTGTGTGTGCATGTTTGTTTGTTTGTTTTAGACACTAAAGTTTACATAAGAACAAGCTTAAGCTCACCAACAAAATTTACAGTGTGTCCATAACAACTCTCTAACCTGAGTCACACACAAACCACTATATATATGTTACCTCCCTATTACTATAGGTAGAAAATTACAGAATTTTTTGGGGGGGTAATTTGGATATGTATTCATCCATACGAACGAGTGTGTATACCGGTCAGCATATATAAAATTTATATAGCTGGTAGGGAGCTCTAGCGTCCACCACGGCTGTTGTAGTGCCAACAGTGGCAAGATATTATTCAGACTGGACGTGTTTTCCCACAAAGACAAGAAGTGGTTTTAAACAACTGAAGAACAAGCTCTTAGACTGAGGATTGTGTGGGTGGACATACCAACACTAATTGAAGACAGCTGCCATTGTATTGAGACAGCATGTAGCTACCACCCACCAGTAGAGAGATTAAAACATTGGATCTCTGCTAAACAGATCACCTGGAGAGGCTCGAACAAGTTTATCACTTGAAGAATGCGGGCCACTGCCAGACTGCACTCTTTAAGAGTGTACCACATCTATTGGAAAGCATTCAATTTGTCTTCCCCTCACAAAACAATTTCGAGAACACAACAACAAGTAATTGTTACTTTTGAAAGGCTCCGTGTACAGTACGTGTACGCGTCTTCTGGACAAACAGCAAGATCATAAAATAACTCACAAGAGAACATTCTTTTCATCTCGACCCGTTAGATGTGGTCAGCGCCCCTTCACCACATCCTCTTGAGCACAATCGTGACTCCATCATATCATACACCCACACTGATTCATGCTCTCTCTCATTCATCAAAACACATCCTTTACAAAATAGGATATATCTTCTAGAATCAGCCAACGACACAAGGATATGCTACGCGACCACCTGTTTGCGTATCTCAGTACGTAGGTGGGCGAGCTTTATGGCTACTGCAACAATGGTGTCCCTAGGGACAGTTTTCTGAAGGAAGAGAAGAAGCTAGGGATGAGGTTGGGGTTGATTTCTTCCCCAGGGAGAGTTCTGGTTTCACTTGTGAGGTTTGGCTCAATAAGGACAACTCCTTGTAGACGTCAGATAAATCAAGGTCTTCATCTGTTTCATAAGCAGTTGTGGTGAACATTAAATATTTTACCCTATCTCTTTCTTTCCCCACAAAAAACCCTTCAAACTCGACAGCTGTGTTATTTGTGTGGTTGCATTGATTGCAGCTGATTACAGGATGCAGCTTAATGAGAGAGGGGATATTTTCTCATCGATATGTGTACTGTACTATGAAGTTGATGCAGGGAGCCAAAGAGTTGCCTCCACCCAACAAAAAATTTTTGGGGGTGGAAGGGGGGGAACTTTTGATGCTAAGGTTTTTCTTGGAAGTACAACTTTCAAGTGATGGATGTGATTGGTTACAAATACTACACATAGTTTCACTCTGTGGGTGCACATTGCCAAGCAAAGCGCTAGCAAGTCACTTTTCCTCCTACAAAATATTTCAACAGGCAAAAGCTTCTAAACAAATTAATATTTTATACGATCAACATAATAATAATAATAATAATATCTCTCTCTCTACAGTGAAGTATAGCGAGAGGCTGAGCTAGGTGGTCCTCGCATGCATGTCGAACAAATAGCCCTACCCTAAAGATCACACAGAAGGAGACAAAGGAACACCAACTCCACCACATGTAGCTATAGAGACGAGCAGCATACTAAGCAAATCACGTTAATGTAGTCTCTCCTTTGTCAATACCTTGTCCCACACACACAAGCACTCACAAACAAACATACACACAATAATAATATTATTACGAATCCTATGTACGCAAACACTCAAAAGTGTACGTATTATACCACAAACCGCTATAGGCACAAACATGTCTTTGACTCATGAAGGGTGGGTAGTGGAACAAGGTTCTAAGTTGTAGTGGGATGTAGCTACCCTGGCGCTTGTTTTATTTTCCACAGGGAAGTAAGTACGTGACCGTAACTGCTTGAAAACAAGTAGAGGTCTAAACTATCCTCCTTTCTACACAGAACAAGAGGTTTACAAGTAACTAAATGAAACATTAAAGGGTCAATCTAGCCTCCTCCACGGTGCATTATCCATCGTACAAAAGACGATACAAGATGCATCGGTGTTCGCTAACAGAGGTATTCGCTTCCACATTCTCACACTCACCCTCAAACACACACACACACACACACACACACACACACACACACACACACACAATGTACGCATACATGCATGTGTGTGTGTGTGTGGGAATACGAAGGCCGGCAGACAGTCTCATTATGTACGCAGGCATGCTTTTGTGCCTAGAGCACAATATTATACGAACATACATAACAATGCCAGCTAACATCCCACCACCTAAGGAATATAGCATTACCAGCACTCAATAACAGTCAGTGGATGCTCTTACCACCCTAACCTCCAGGCAATGAGAAGCTGGAACTCATTAATTTTGCCATGTTGTATACTATAGATGCAATACTGATAATAATGGACATAATACACTCATTTCTGGAATACATACTAATGCTGGTTGCTAGGCAATAGACACAAATATGTACTAACACATGTATGTAGGCTATTTAGTCAGTGCTACACACACACACATACACACACACACACACACATAATTATACAGAAAAAAATATAAGGATGTTTACACCAAACCAGAAGTGAATATAAAAATAACAAAACAAACAAATAACAAAAAATTATTAGAACACGATAGTCACCCATTAGTTTCAGCTGACACAGCAAGTAGATTGACTCAAATTTCCATGAGTACAACCATAGATACGTAAAAATAATTAGTCCAACTATAGCAATTGCACTGAATAAATAAGAGATTCAACAAACTATTAAAGTAAGGAAATATAAAAAACAACAACAACCCCATATACTTTCAGAGTTTAGCATTTTGAGCATGTTTATAACTACATCATAAGCCCTCAGTCTACTATTATGACAAATCATACAGCAAGGCTCGAGCAAGCTGACAATCAACAAAAACAGACGCACGCACGCACACACACACACACACACACACATACACACACTCCCCCCTCCCTCTCTCTCTCTCTCTCTCACACACACACAAACACCATCATCACCCATCTCATCACGTAGACCTGTGGAGGCTGATGGTTCTGCCTTGGAAAGGAATGCCAAGCATTTGGTGGAAGAGAAGAATAAATTCCATCAAAAGTAGATCTTGTACATACATATCCTGCATTTGTACTCCCTTTTCAAGTGGTACAACAATTAACACACTTGTTGATTGAAAAGACACTCAGCTGCTCTTGCCTGTAGTGGACACATTGTGCTCTTGTTGATGTTGGCTCTCAACACTTGTAGCAGTTACTTTACGGTGTTATTCAAGCACAGGTTCCCAACAATGGGCCCACGTAGCTCAGGGTTGCTTGAAACACCTCGTGGGGTACTAGCTAGGAAGAGACATCACACTAACGACATATTATAGTACTTTTAATGTCGATTAGTTTTGAGCAATTTCCCGAACACATGGAATGGTAACGTATTTTCTACGCAAACTATAAAATCAATTACTATAGGTTAGAAGATGCTCTAAAAAGCTCATAAAGTTACCTAAAGTAGTCTACAAAATTTTCAGCCAAGTCAATGATTTTGTCCAAACCAAAGCTTGAGAGAGAATAAGAAATTCAATATTACATCTTGAACAACATATGTTCCTGCTAGGTGTTGGAACAAGGATTTAGGTACAAGCATGGAATTGTTAGTATCGCAAGCATCACACACACACACACACACACACACACACACACACACACACACACACACCTTTTCTTTAAAGGGGGAACTAAATCAAACAAGCAAACAACTTGTGCGTAAAGGATAAAGCACGAAAATGTAAACATTACCATTTTTGCAGCAACACACACCAAACAACACACATCAGTCAAAATTACCCAATAATTATTATTCATTCAAAACAACTATTATATATCATTATACAATTCCATAAACACTTTGAAGCTTACAAAAGACGTAATCCTTCCTATTTACCAGAAATAGGAAGGAAGTCAATGACATCCAAATGAATATTGAATGCAGACGGTTGCCCCCGCAAAACTGACCACAAACTGATGTTATCAGTTACCATAGCAATTCTGTCTCTGAATAAAAAAAAGCTGATTGAATCCCACCCCTCTGATTTTTACCCAATCATGGCGATGGACGATTGTGCAATTAGACACGAGTCTTTGAGCGAGTTCACAAGCTCTCAACTACAATGGCTTTTGTTGGAGTCTGGTGTGACCTCTGTGGTCAAAACCCTAGGAGCAAGTACACATGAGAAATAGGAAATAGGTAGAGCAATAATTTCCTTTTTCTGCAATCAAAATGTTCACCGACAACAGAGAAGTTTCACTATTGTATATAATACTATATTACATCACTCCAGATGCACACTGAATGCTTGGGCATTATGTTAGCTACTGTCGGAATTCAGAGACTTTGCTCACTTAAATTTTGCTTTGTTACCATAGTTAGTTGTTATACATGAGTGTGTTTGAGACGCGCTATGCATGTATTATCCTGCTTGTTGATATCGTAGGATATTCAATATCCAGACATGGTAGACTCTATGTCTACAAAACACCATCTTTCAAAATCCACTTTGGAATCATCAACGCATCCTGTCGACTGAGCTACTATATAGAACAATCAATGACAACTGAACACAAGTAGGATACTTGGTTAGACCCAAACAAACAATTTTATCTTTTTTTGATTTTGCACCAAGTTCCACTCAAAAAGAAGAGAGGAAATGTACGCAGCCCCCGCAATAACGAACGACATGGGAACCAACACAACAATGGTAACATTCAACGTACAAACAAAAAGTACATAATGAAACAAGAACTAAGAGGATAAAAGAGAAAGGCCAGAAGTACACAAGTCATCATATCTACAAGCAAAACCACTAAGAAAGCCACTAAGTTCCCATCCCCCCCACACAATATAGATGCGTGAAAGATGCCTACTAAACGCACAAACATTGGTGACATGCATTGTGAGCCATGAATACATACACACTATAGAAGGTGGTGAAGAGTCTGGCATCTACTTCCTAGATTCTGAAGAAAGGAAGTGTTACTTTTGACCATATTCTTGCGAAGTGGATGCTATACTGAATTAGGTTGACCTCATGTGGCCACTCAGATGAATATGTCACTAACCACTGTACATAGTAGAACTGTACAAGTGTCAGACCATAGCTACAATGAATGCTGTCCTTCTAATTTAGTATGGGGAAAAACTAGATTAAAAAAACAATAACAACAACAAAAACTGGCACAAACTCCAACTGAAATATATTACCATTAACAATAATTACCAATTTATTATTATTATATAGAAAGCTAGCCTATAAGTTGGATAAAGATTCAATATTGTGTGTATAGTAATTTATTTAGTGTACACTGTGAAGTAGGAGAAACCTAGTGTTAGTAAGTTTCAGGAAAACATAAGAGTAGTGCTTGGAGAGCAAATCTTTAAAGTATTTAGTACACACGATTATGATATGAAGGGATGGGGAAGAGAGAGAGAGAGAGAGAGAGAGAGAGAGAGAGAACACCATTAACAACCAATTAACATCACTTTGAAACTGAGAGCCACACCGCTTACAACCACATTCCCAAACTCATCCAGACATGCAAAAAGACTATCTTAAAAACACTGCAATAATAATACAATGTGAAAAAAAATCACTGAATTGAATTTCTTGGGACTTCAACAGAATTCACCAAAAACAGAGCGTTATCGATAAAAACAACACTCCATTGCCATAACAGTACTCCACCACAGCCAGCCAAGGTCCCCGTTCTTATCTGAATGAACCCAGAGAGCGATAGAGGCAACAGATAGCCCTTTATGGAAGGTTTTGGACATTCTAGACGCTTCACTTTCAGGCTCAAATTATCGCGTGGAGGGAGAGGGCTGGGAGTAGTGATAACTATGTGATTCAATCTTTTCTATTCAAGAGCATTATCCTTCGGACATAACAGACAGTTCGGGTCAAATCGTATCCTACTTATTTAGAGGAGTGAATTTGCATAAGAAAGAATAGCTTGGGGACATAACAAGGGCCTTATGAGGCAGATGAATCTGTACACTCACACTCACACACGCACACAAGATGCGTACATGGTATAATTTATTCTTCTCGTGTGTCAAAAATCACTCAGCTTTGGGTGATAAATAAACAGCAGAATTGCATTAACAGTTACATCAGCCACCATAATCATTTACAACTATGTTCAAGATTATTTGTTTTTTAAAGATCCACTACATCTACCCTTTTAACCATAGGATAAAAAAATCTCAAGAACCTGTATTGTGGTATCTTAATGCTTATTACATAGCAACAATACACGTCACTACATACATGAGTACACACACTGCACTATGGGGTATACATGTATATGAACCACAAACTGGTCTATAAGGATACAATTTGTAACATTAGAAACCATACGGATTAGCATATGTGTGCATGTGTGTGTGTGTGTGTGTGTGTGTGTGTGTGCGTGTGTGTGTGTGTGTGTGTGTATTGGCTTACGACGTACATGGTGTAGACCAGTCCAAAGAATCGATCTTCCAATGCAATCGACAAAGACGTCCAGCTGTGTGTAAGTGTGTGCGTGTGTGCGTGTGTGCGTGTGTGTGTGTGTGTGTGTGTGTCTGTGCGTGAAAATGCCTGTGGCATGGGTGCACATGTGTGCTTGGAGGGCATGCCTGCAGGTGACAGGGCCCCCCAATGATAAGGAGTGGGTAATTCTCTGTAATTCACTTAAACCCAAACACAATGGCTCCAAAGGGAAATCCAATAAACAAGGTGTTGGCCTCTAATTAAGGGGACGGCCCACTATTATCCCACAGATCTTTGATAGTAATGTATCACAAGTTGGAGGTAGGATAGTATGGTCTCCCAGAGAGAGCATTGTGTCTGCTAGCCTCTCTCTCTCCACCACAGAGCTGCTGTATACAACCCTTTGAGACAATTAAAGGTGCCAAGTGGGAGGACGCAAGTCCACCATAACATTCCTGACTAATAAGACAAATAAAGAAGGATATTGGCTCTTTTTTTTTTTTTTTTTCTAGTGGCCACTTAAACAAGTAAACAAGGCTAGGTCTGTCTTAGGATGATGGGAAATCTCTTTTCCACAGGGAGACAGAACGTTGTCATTCGAAGGTTACTATCATCACTGGATTATTTGTGTAACAAAGCAAAGTGAAATTGTGAAAGTAAAGAGACAAATTGCACACACACATACACATACACGCATATATACACACATACACACATATACACACACACACACATACACTACGCATGTAACACACAAGAAAGTACATGCACAACTACAGTACACGGAACATACACAGCAGCTGCTCCCATTAATGGGGCCTACCATTATACTATAATAATAATATCACATCGATAATAATAATACACACACACACATATACACACACGGATTAATCTAGAATCAAGTTGACAAGCAACAGATGTCAGTGCCATTAGAGCCGTGGGTTTGGTGAGGCATCACCATCGATACAAGGACAGTGTCTCCCTTTTGTTTCAACAATCACTAGATCACGAGTGGGATTCGAAGGAATTTAACAAATTGGTCGAGTTATGAGGAACCGACAGAAAATGAATAACAGTGGCACATTTCGTACATCAATCCACATATATACACACACAGAGAGACATTGGAAGAGTCCATTAAAAATTTGTGCACGCTCTTTTGTCAATAGAGGCATCACTAGAGGCATCTGTTGAGTTATTGGAAAGTAAAAAAGGCTAAGTTTGAAAAATGTTTGAAGAATATCTGTAGAGTTATTGGAGAGCAAAAAGTGGCTAAGTTAATGCAAATAGACTTGAGATATATTCCCACCAATAACTATTCATAAGGTTTCTAATTAGGGGAGCATTTATTACCAAATGTAGCCAGACACTTCAATAGAGTGGCAAGTCCACAACACTAACATGTTGCATGACTATACATAACAAACGAGTGCTGGGGATAACCCTGAATTCCTCCCAATAATTAATACATTGCACAACGTGCAAAAATAACTGTAGCAGTCAACAACAAAATGGGCAATAGGCAGACAGAAATTGAAGAGGCAAAAAATGGCGATGATTGATTAAAACTAAACGTTTATCAGTACTTAAACTAACCCACGCTCCAAATGCCGAGGTCTGTCCTAGTCTTCTAGCCACACAACCGTCGATTGCTGCACAAGATGTAGGGGGGAAAATTGACACAAAACAGCAGGTTAATTACAGCTGGTGCTTTATGGTAACACTTACTACAAGTTTATGTATGTGTACATGATTGCATCATACAGAGGTTCTTTGTGGGGTATGTACACGTATTTCACCTTCACTAACAGAACTATGGATGTAAAAACAAAACGAAACATTTCANTGTATAAGGATACAATTTGTAACATTAGAAACCATACGGATTAGCATATGTGTGCATGTGTGTGCATGTGTGTGTGCGTGTGTGTGTGTGTGTGTGTGTGTATTGGCTTACGACGTACATGGTGTAGACCAGTCCAAAGAATCGACCTTCCAATGCAATCGACAAAGACGTCCAGCTGTGTGTAAGTGTGTGCGTGTGTGTGTGTGTGTGTGTGTGTCTGTGCGTGAAAATGCCTGTGGCATGGGTGCACATGTGTGCTTGGAGGGCATGCCTGCAGGTGACAGGGCCCCCCAATGATAAGGAGTGGGTAATTCTTTGTAATTCACTTAAACCCAAACACAATGGCTCCAAAGGGAAATCCAATAAACAAGGTGTTGGCCTCTAATTAAGGGGACGGCCCACTATTATCCCACAGATCTTTGATAATAATGTATCACAAGTTGGAGGTAGGATAGTATGGTCTCCCAGAGAGAGCATTGTGTCTGCTAGCTCTTTCTCTCTCCACCACAGAGCTGCTGTATACAAGCCTTTGAGACAATTAAAGGTGCCAAGTGGGAGGACGCAAGTCCACCATAACATTCCTGACTAATAAGACAAATAAAGAAGGATATTGGCTCTTTTTTTTTTTTTTTCTAGTGGCCACTTAAACCAGTAAACAAGGCTAGGTCTGTCTTAGGATGATGGGAAATCTCTTTTCCACAGGGAGACAGAACGTTGTCATTCGAACGTTACTATCATCACTGGATTATTTGTGTAACAAAGCAAAGTGAAATTGTGAAAGTTAAGAGACAAATTGCACACACACATACATACACACATACAATGACACATACATACATACATACACACATACATACACACATACAGTACACACATACACACATACACACATACACATATACACATACACTACACATGTAACACACAAGAAAGTACATGCACAACTACAGTACACGAAACATACACAGCAGCTGCTCCCATTAATGGGGCCTACCATTACAATAATAATAATATCACATCGATAATAATAATACACACACACATACATACACACACGGATTAATCTAGAATCAAGTTGACAAGCAACAGATGTCAGTGCCATTAGAGCCGTGGGTTTGGTGAGGCCATCACCATCGATACAAGGACAGTGTCCCCCTTTTGTTTCAACAATCACTAGAATGAGTGGGATTAGAAGGAATTTAACAAATTGGTCGAGTTATGAGGAACCGACAGAAAATAAATAACAATGGCACATTTCGTACATCACTCGACATTCATACACACACAGAGAGACACTGGAAGAGTCCATTAAAAATTTGTGCGTGCTGTTTTGTCAATAGAGGTATCACTAGGTAGAGTATAACACAGTGTGAAGATTGAAAAATGCTTGAAATTTCTTGAAGAATATCATGTTGAGTTATTGGAAAGTAAAAAATGGCTAAGTTTGAAAAATGGGAAGAATGTCTGTTAAGTTATTGGAGAGTAAAAAGTGGCTAAGTCAATGCAAATAGACTTGAGATATTCCCACAAATAACTATTCTTAAGGTTTCTAATTAGGGGAGCATTTATTACTAAATGCAGCCAGACATTTCAATTGAGTGACAAGTCCACAACACTACCGTGTTGCGTGACTATACATAACAAACGAGTGCTGGGGATAACCCTGAATTCCTCCCAATAATCAATACATTGCACAACGTGCAAAAATAACTGTTGCAGTCAACAACCAAATGGACAATAGGCAGACAGAAATTGAAGAGGCAAAAAACGGCGATGATTGATCAAAACTAAACGTTTATCAGTACTTAAACTAACCCACGCTCCAAATGCCGAGGTCTGTCCTAGTCTTCTAGCCACACAACCGTCGATTGCTGCATATGATGTGGGGAAAAAAATGACACAAAACAGCAGGTTAATTACAGCTGGTGCTATATTATGGTAATACGTACTACAAGTTTATGTATGTGTACATAATTGCATCATACAGAGGTTCTTTGTGGGGTATGTCCACCTATTTCACCTTCACTAACAGAACTACAGATATAACAACAAAATGAAACATTTCACTCTGAAATTACTGGCTACATTAAAATAACCCTGTCATTATGAAGGAGATACATGAGAAATGCAGCTAAAATTTACAGTACAGCAAGCTAAATTGTATGCATGAAGCATTAAAATAACTATATAGCACGATTCAATGGTCAAAATTAAGATCACACCACACACACCATATAAAGGTGTTGATGGTGAAGCAGAGGGGAATCTTGCTTTAGACTACACATGAGTTTGACTCACAACAGAGAATCACATCAAATCATACTGTGGTGCATTCCCAGCTACTCACTCTCAATCCCAACATCTAAGACCTTTGTGCTGTCTCTCTCTCTCTCTCTCTCTCTCTCTCTCTCTCTCTCTCTCTCTCTCACACACACACACACACACACACACACACACACACACACACACACACACAACTTATACTTACTTTGATGTAAACACAAGAGAGAAACATTCATTACTTACTCTAGCATAACAGTTTCACATCACTGTCGTGACACTAAACAACACTGTAAGAAAACAATCAATTAGTGTCCCTGTCATTGTATTTCCCCTTCAATAAATGCAGGTGACCAAATGTTGATAAACAAGAGCTTCCTGTCACCACCTTGGAGATAGTTATGATGGTGTAACGTCTACTACTACACAAAAAATTGAAGCTTAGCAGTAGAGTAAGCAATGTCTAGACACAGCACACACACACACACACACACACACACACACACACACACACAGTTACACTTTCATACACACAGAAACAACTTTGAGATTGCAGAGATTTTTTATAGCACACACAAGTAGTCCACGACCAACATCATGCAACAATATTTCCATTCAATAATATCATATACAATGCCTCAAGCATTTGCTATCAAAACCAAACACTTTGACATTTCAATGGGAAGCATAAATAAGCAGTACATCTATCTGGCATACATAGCACCTACAATATGTGAATACAAGAGTGAGTGAGTGAGTGAGCGTGAAAAGGTGGGTGGGCAAGGACAAGAGCAAAACATGATAACTTAAGAGCCTCTTAATAAGCAACATGTTCAAATCGGTGTTACGGTAATTACCACCACCCACACAGCTCGTAGGGTCGTACTCACGTACACGTGTGTACGCGTGTGTGTGTGTGTATGCATCTCATTCACTCACACATATGCTGTGTAGGTAATGAGAATGACAACTGCTGACAGGAACAACAAAGAATACACAATCATCATTATAGTGTAAGAGCGATTATAATACAACCTTGCACGTGTGTGTGTGTATGTGTGCGTGTGTATGTGCTTGTGTGTGAGTGTGTGTGTGAGTGTGTGTGTTTGTGTACAGAGTGCAAAAGGTTCTCACAAACTTCATTGTGAAAGTTGGTCTGAAAATTTACATAGAAGATTAAACGTGTGACCTCATAAATAATGCCACCCAGGCATTATCTGATGGTTCCCACAAGAAAAACTCTTTGCATGAATGCCCCTTCTAAATATACACTTTGAACTTTGACCCCACAAAATTCTTGCTGTAGATAGTAACACAATTAGCAACCATAGCTTGCTCTCTTAGACCTCACTCCCCTCAAAAATGTGACCATAAAAACAACAAAAGGTCAAACAGGTTTTCTCATCTTACCATCCAAGAATGTAGCACTGATGTAGAGGGAGAGAAATACTATGGGATGGTAGTACAAGAAATAGGCTACTAGTAGCAATACCAGGCGAATATAACCTATATACAAGTCATCAAAAAAGAAATAAAATCGATAATATTTCATGTTTTGAGTGTTGAAATAGGGGAAACTATATAACAGTTGACGAAATTCTAAATAAAGCACATCCAGTCGTTAGTATGGGTTCAAAGCATGCAAAAATAGTCACCAAATGAAAATCACGAGCTTGTTTATTCTTCCTCGTTCAAATATAAGCTATAGCTAAGTTAACAGCTTACCTATCACGTTAGGTACAAAAAAAAGTACCGAAACTTTCATTTCTCACGGTTCGTAGTTTACTACTTTATAATCGCCGCGGGCCACAATGATACATAATGATATTCATTGACTCTTGAGCGAGCAAATGACGTCAAACCGAATTATAAATATATTCATAAGCTTGCAATGACGCAAAATGGCTGTATAAACAGTAGACTAGTGTATGGTTTCACCCTTTTATGCATTAACACTTGTAAGTGTAAAAACTATTACATCAACAATAATAAAANGTGTGTGTGTGTGTGTGTGTGTGTGTGTGTGTGTGTGTGTGTGAGAGAGAGAGAGAGAGAGAGAGAGAGAGAGAGAGAGAGAGAGAGAAAGAGACAACACAAAAGTCTCAGACGTTGGAGTCGAGAGTGATTAGCTGGGAATGCACCACAGTGTGATTTGATGTGATTCTCTGTTGTGAGTCAAACTCATGTGTAGTCTAAAGCAAGATTCCCCTCTGCCTCACCATCAACACCTTTATATGGTGTGTGTGGTGTGATCTTAATTTTGACCATTGAATTGTGCTATTATAGTTATTTTAATGCTTCATACATACAATTTTGCTTGTTGTACTATAAATTTTAGGTGCATTTCTCACGTATCTCCTTCAAAATGACAGGGTTATTTTAATGTAGCCAGTAATTTCAGAGTGAAATGTTTCGTTTTGTTTTTACATCCATAGTTCTGTTAGTGAAGGTGAAATACGTGTACATACCCCACAAAGAACCTCTGTATGATGCAATCATGTACACATACATAAACTTGTAGTAAGTGTTACCATAAAGCACCAGCTGTAATTAACCTGCTGTTTTGTGTCAATTTTCCCCCCTACATCTTGTGCAGCAATCGACGGTTGTGTGGCTAGAAGACTAGGACAGACCTCGGCATTTGGAGCGTGGGTTAGTTTAAGTACTGATAAACGTTTAGTTTTAATCAATCATCGCCATTTTTTGCCTCTTCAATTTCTGTCTGCCTATTGCCCATTTTGTTGTTGACTGCTACAGTTATTTTTGCACGTTGTGCAATGTATTAATTATTGGGAGGAATTCAGGGTTATCCCCAGCACTCGTTTGTTATGTATAGTCATGCAACATGTTAGTGTTGTGGACTTGCCACTCTATTGAAGTGTCTGGCTACATTTGGTAATAAATGCTCCCCTAATTAGAAACCTTATGAATAGTTATTGGTGGGAATATATCTCAAGTCTATTTGCATTAACTTAGCCACTTTTTGCTCTCCAATAACTCTACAGATATTCTTCAAACATTTTTCAAACTTAGCCTTTTTTACTTTCCAATAACTCAACAGATGCCTCTAGTGATGCCTCTATTGACAAAAGAGCGTGCACAAATTTTTAATGGACTCTTCCAATGTCTCTCTGTGTGTGTATATATGTGGATTGATGTACGAAATGTGCCACTGTTATTCATTTTCTGTCGGTTCCTCATAACTCGACCAATTTGTTAAATTCCTTCGAATCCCACTCGTGATCTAGTGATTGTTGAAACAAAAGGGAGACACTGTCCTTGTATCGATGGTGATGCCTCACCAAACCCACGGCTCTAATGGCACTGACATCTGTTGCTTGTCAACTTGATTCTAGATTAATCCGTGTGTGTATATGTGTGTGTGTGTATTATTATTATCGATGTGATATTATTATTATAGTATAATGGTAGGCCCCATTAATGGGAGCAGCTGCTGTGTATGTTCCGTGTACTGTAGTTGTGCATGTACTTTCTTGTGTGTTACATGCGTAGTGTATGTGTGTGTGTGTGTATATGTGTGTATGTGTGTATATATGCGTGTATGTGTATGTGTGTGTGCAATTTGTCTCTTTACTTTCACAATTTCACTTTGCTTTGTTACACAAATAATCCAGTGANCACACACACACACACACACACACAGTTACACTTTCATACACACAGAAACAACTTTGAGATTGCAGAGATTTTTTATAGCACACACAAGTAGTCCACGACCAACATCATGCAACAATATTTCCATTCAATAATATCATATACAATGCCTCAAGCATTTGCTATCAAAACCAAACACTTTGACATTTCAATGGGAAGCATAAATAAGCAGTACATCTATCTGGCATACATAGCACCTACAATATGTGAATACAAGAGTGAGTGAGTGAGTGAGCGTGAAAAGGTGGGTGGGCAAGGACAAGAGCAAAACATGATAACTTAAGAGCCTCTTAATAAGCAACATGTTCAAATCGGTGTTACGGTAATTACCACCACCCACACAGCTCGTAGGGTCGTACTCACGTACACGTGTGTACGCGTGTGTGTGTGTGTATGCATCTCATTCACTCACACATATGCTGTGTAGGTAATGAGAATGACAACTGCTGACAGGAACAACAAAGAATACACAATCATCATTATAGTGTAAGAGCGATTATAATACAACCTTGCACGTGTGTGTGTATGTGTGCGTGTGTATGTGCTTGTGTGTGAGTGTGTGTGTGAGTGTGTGTGTTTGTGTACAGAGTGCAAAAGGTTCTCACAAACTTCATTGTGAAAGTTGGTCTGAAAATTTACATAGAAGATTAAACGTGTGACCTCATAAATAATGCCACCCAGGCATTATCTGATGGTTCCCACAAGAAAAACTCTTTGCATGAATGCCCCTTCTAAATATACACTTTGAACTTTGACCCCACAAAATTCTTGCTGTAGATAGTAACACAATTAGCAACCATAGCTTGCTCTCTTAGACCTCACTCCCCTCAAAAATGTGACCATAAAAACAACAAAAGGTCAAACAGGTTTTCTCATCTTACCATCCAAGAATGTAGCACTGATGTAGAGGGAGAGAAATACTATGGGATGGTAGTACAAGAAATAGGCTACTAGTAGCAATACCAGGCGAATATAACCTATATACAAGTCATCAAAAAAGAAATAAAATCGATAATATTTCATGTTTTGAGTGTTGAAATAGGGGAAACTATATAACAGTTGACGAAATTCTAAATAAAGCACATCCAGTCGTTAGTATGGGTTCAAAGCATGCAAAAATAGTCACCAAATGAAAATCACGAGCTTGTTTATTCTTCCTCGTTCAAATATAAGCTATAGCTAAGTTAACAGCTTACCTATCACGTTAGGTACAAAAAAAAGTACCGAAACTTTCATTTCTCACGGTTCGTAGTTTACTACTTTATAATCGCCGCGGGCCACAATGATACATAATGATATTCATTGACTCTTGAGCGAGCAAATGACGTCAAACCGAATTATAAATATATTCATAAGCTTGCAATGACGCAAAATGGCTGTATAAACAGTAGACTAGTGTATGGTTTCACCCTTTTATGCATTAACACTTGTAAGTGTAAAAACTATTACATCAACAATAATAAAAATCTTTTATAGAAAACTAAAACACACCTCTCTCACGAGCACCGTTCAGGAAGTCAGTGTTGAAGTGAGTGTTACTGACAGTCATCTAAAGGCACAAAAACGCGCTGCAGGCGACCCAGAGTGCAGTCTGTCACTGAGGCAGAGCAGTGTGAAAATTGGTGCGTCCTTTCCAGCGAGGGAAAGATAGAGAAGGTATGCAAATAGTTTTGAGATGCAAATGATAGTGGATTACACTGCACATAGATATGAGTCTGGTGCAGCTGCTTAGCACATTAGGTGCACAGCTGGTGCATGCTTCTAACTCACAGCTGATGAAAGAGGAATGACATTGTGTAGTTAGCTAGAGAAGTATGCTATAATTTTTGCAAGAAGCATTGATTTTTACTAGACCTTTCAAAGTTCTCTCAATAATCATGCATGCCCCCCTTTCATTTGCAGATCTTCAAACAGAATACTATTGTAAAGCAAAGCCAAACTCAAACTTCAATACTGAAAGGCAATATTACTGAACAACTAGCTCTGAGCTGCAATCAATGAGTCAGCTGATGATGGAACACGATTTGGAAACAAGCACAGAAATCCTCTTCAAAGAAGAGCCGCAATCTCCCAGCTCGGATTCTGATTCCACCTCTTCCTCCTCCAGTTCCGGCGAGTCTATAGACAATGGACCCGATCCTGGTTCCCCCGGCAATCCCAAGAGTCCCCTAGATGATATTGAAGAGAGAGAAGAAGAGGCTAACGAAATGGAGTACTGTTCTCCAGGCAGCCCAACCATAATGGAGCCAAAATCTTTAGACATTCTAGAAAAGGAGAGAGTGTTTAGTTGCAATAATCCTAATAGTAGGAGCACAGCTGCCCTCTCCACCTGCAGCAAGGACCTGTGGATGCAGTTTGATGCAATTGGAACGGAAATGATTGTAACCAGGAGAGGAAGGTGAGGTGATAATTTTAAAGTTTGATGCGATGTGAAAATTAGAATTAAATTAATGTGCAACCAATTGTGTGTCAAGTCAGTAATTGGTGCAAATGGTATGATGGCAACAAAAAAAAATAGAGGTTATGTGGAATGTGTATGTGCAATCAAGGGTGGAAGTGTGAAGTCTGGCACCACATTTAGAACTTTTACTATCTTTTCACATGTATGGTGTGTGAAGCCATGAGTCCAACCTATTGGTTAATTAATATGCAAACAGCTGCACTCTCTGTGTGCATGCATAGCACCCTGTTTGTCTCTGAAAATGATGACTAAATTCTCCTGCACTGAGATGTGTGTGCTCTTTTAAGTTTGTTGACAACTTTTGCTGGGGAAAAGTTTATGTAGCGAGGTACATGCATGCAATTAGATGTGCTTTTCCGCTTGTAATCCGCCAAATGTTTTCATGCTAGGGGTTTATCAAAAAGTCTATTATCGGTGATGTAGTTTACAACTATTGTACATAATTATGATTCAGTAATACTGGAAAACAACAGTGGAGTTTTCATTTTCACAATCGTAAATCAGCCGATTGCACTTCTGTTTGTCCCTCTTTGCTGTAATTTGCGAGTTTTCCTCCAACCACAACTATTAATGCTTGTACTTATTCATGTTTGCGTGTATGAGTCCATGTATTTGCAATTCTTTTTGCCATGATTGTATGTAAATGAGACCAACTATTGCATTGTGGCGAAAACCAACAATAACTTGGTCTGTAGCTACTTCTCTCAATTCTCTTTTGTATTCACCCGATACAGAATTGGTTTCTCTCTCACAATGGTTTATTAACCACCAGCTCATTTGTATATTCTAATGAAAAGATGATAAGGTTTACATAATGTTTATCCACTAGCTAATTTGTTTATTCTATGAAACGATGGTGAGGTTTGCACACTATAGTACCAAACCACATTAAGACACGATAATAATGTACTCAGTGCTTGCACGATAATTGCAAAAATGCTACACCTGATCCTAGAGCTGTATACAGAGGCTGTTGAGACACCTCTGACTTGGTAATTTGCTTTGTCAGACAAGGTTGTAGTAAAGAACAAAAAGGAGAGAGAGATGTAAAAGAGTGGTTTACAAAAATGACAGCTGCATGTTTTGCATTTGCACTTAATAATGGCAAAGCTGAAGGAAAACACACTCAGTTTTTAATAGCAATGCGTTAGTAAAGTGTGTTTGCATTTCACTGTTCGCTCCCATTGCTACTTTTGACAATGACTCTCAAACTGAAACTTTTTTCTGCCAATGTTTGTCAATCCCACTCCACCTTTTACTCAGGGAGCTAAAATACTAATACTCACGAAAGTGCATTACCACTTTTTTTGAACTAAATGTGCAGTAATTGTGAAAAAACAGATGCAGTGTATCCAAGACACGTATAGAAATGTTTGGATACTGATTAAAAGTATGTTGATGTTCAGTTCTTTTGTCTGTCCCCTTCTTCTATTAGCTAAACGAGGTAGTTTTTTTTTCATTCTCTTTAGATCAAATTATGTCATGAAAGTACTTTTTTTTTTACTCCATAACTGCACTGCCTCTAATGTCAGTACAAACTAGGGGATAAAATATGGCTAATTCTTTACAGTTATTGTTCTCATATTCATGTTATTTTTTCATGCGAAATTTTACCTTTGTATACACACATGCACATATTTGTAACGCTGTATCACCTCACGTGTGTGTGCTTGTTGTAATCAGTGTATTCAACGAAAAATTATGCAAAAAATTTGCTTTAGAAAACTTTTCTGGAGCTTCTGCACACAGCTGCCAATAAACAATTTGCAACTAAGGAATTGGTGAGAATTGCATGAGTGTTGCCATGACACTTGTGGCATTTACTCTTTAATCTGACACCCCTAGCGCATTAGTCTATCTTGACTTTCCTACATACCTCAGTATCCAGAGAAACAACAGCTATTGTGCACACATGTGCACTGCATAGCTGTGAGATGTGGTGGTTTTTGTGTGTGGTGGTCTCACCTCAATCATAAGTTGGCTGCCATTTTGGGCAAGTGGTAACAAAATTTCATGACAGATAATCTAACAAAGGCAGCTGCAGATGTACGACTTCATACATGTGGTGCAGCGAGGAATTTTTGTGATGGTGCATACATGTAGTCTAAATGTCGCCATGTTAATAGAAATTAGGGAAAGGTGCTTGTACTGCGTGTGCAGTGGTAACACCTCTACTGGCTTCTTATGGTATTGTCACTTACCACCACTTTACAACAACTATTCTGTAGGCGACCAATAAGACCTGATTAATCTAGGCTTCCTACTTTGAACTATTTGACCAATCAACCATAGAGGAGGAAAGCTTGTGGTCGATTGATTTTCCCGCTTTTCCTAGCATGCACCTATCTCAACAGTTTCTGTTGTAACAATTATCTTTCCTCTGCTGCTTAACTTGCTGCACTCAGTTGTGTATAATAAAATCTGCGTGTTAGTCTTTCCTCCCCCCTATGTCTCTGATGTGCTCCCATTGAAAAGATGCACCTGATGTGATAATCAGACATTGAAACCTCGAAGCAGCTGTGCTCTCTTCTTTGAAGTGTATTTGTAAAATTAATGCTATACTAATGGTTGTTTATGTGGCTACTCCAGTATTTTACCCCCCACCCACAGGCCCCCTCTAAATAATTATTGATTATTAAGATTTGGCTTTTTTTTGTGTGTTTTCAAATTAGGAAAAATAATAAGCAACTCAGTGAAAATTAACACAAGAAAAGATTTAAGTATATGTTATCTGTGTGGGAAAAAAAAAGAATGATTTAGTATTTGTATCTTTTAGTGCTTTTTGCACACATCCTTTAGAGAGCCAATTTTTTTAATCTTTCATTTGTGTTATCGCTTTTGAAAAGCATAGCAATAACTCAGATTCTGTCATTGCTTTAACTTTCATTTTGTGGTTAGCCATTCATTAATTACTCAGTTCTTTTTGCAGCCTGCAGTAGGTATAGCTGCACAACATGTTTTGTTTCATTGTTGTTGCTCTGCTCGGGTCAAGAGGTCACTCACTGAACCAACATCACAAGCTGTAGTATATACATGAGCCTAGGGGTTGGGAAAGTTCAAATGTATGGGGAGATACCAAGCAAATGTTGAAAGTGAATACAGTCCTCGCACCACAAGTGTGGTGTGATATTTCCAGTAAACAATGATATTGGAATTTTTCGTGCAGTATTAACATGCACTAACAGGTTACAGGCTTCGCATTTAGTGTCGATCGTATAATCAAGTCAAGCCTCAATTCAAGAAATGTAATGCAATTGTTTAATTCTTGCAAATCACTACTTGTGTGTATTCCCAGGCTCTTAATAGGTCTTTAAGTCGTTAATGTGTTTTGTAAGAGTGCCTTTGTGAGTTAGTCCGTACATCAAAGCAACTTAATTGACTGCTAAAGGCATCAGGACTGAGTGGAACTGGTTGGGTACTTGTGAGAACTTAACACTTTATGTCTTGTCACTGGTGAGGCATTTACAAGCATATTCTAGTCAAAGTGAACGCCATGACAACTAAGTGCATTCACTTTGTTTGTACATAATATACGAATAGTAATAATACATATATTGTAGCGTATGTCAAATGCATGTAATGCATGTGTGTGTATTTCATGCATGACACACACACACATACACACTGTTAGACAGTCAATTTTATGTGTGGGTGTTTTATAGTTGATAAGATTATCTACAGTGGGCTGGGTTTTGGAAGTGTTACGTTGCCAGTAGCTACCTCAACAAGAGCCCCATTGACACCTCTTTCTTGTTGACAGTATTCATTGTAACAACTCCACTCCAAGTACCTGTGTAGGTGCAAAATTTACCCAAAGTATACATAATTATACATAGTTTGTATACTGTTTTAACAGCTTTCAATTTGTTTCTCACCGTCAAAGTGTGTGTCTGTGCGTGTGTGTGTGTGTGTGTGTGTGTGTGTGTGTGTCTGTGTGTGTGTGTGTGTGTGTGTGTGTGTGTGTGTGTGTGTGTGTGTTGTTTAGCTGGCCTTGAAAGCAGCTGT
Organism: Tethya wilhelma; assembly: GCA_964030475.1. Taxonomy (NCBI): domain Eukaryota; kingdom Metazoa; phylum Porifera; class Demospongiae; order Tethyida; family Tethyidae; genus Tethya; species Tethya wilhelma. Next base: position 2,190,444 of record CAXIPT010000007.1, on the reverse strand, counting down.
CTCTGCCTTTAGAATAACTTCCTTTGTACACAAGAATGAGACCTCAAAAACGCTAGAGGCTCTTGTTAAGAGAGGTGAGGTTAACCGAAATCTTTGTGTCTCTCTCATCCTCACTAGCTTCCTCCACTGCTTATCTCATTATAAACCTATTTAATTCCTCGAATAGCATGGTCAATACTGATAATGAATTGCCTGGTGAAGGGCTATGTCATTGTGTGCGATGACCATATCTGGAAATTTTTTTTTGAGTCCATCGTTTAACAAAAATATCGATTTTTGTAAGGAATTATTTAATTTGTTGTTTTTGCTTGCAAGCTGGTGTTTGTATGATGACTGTAGTGTAAGTCAGAATGTGTGGAATTTCTTACATGTTGTTTCGTTTGTTTCCGTGAACAGCTGCGCAACGATCCCCTGTTTGCTTGAAATATTCACTTTCATACAAGTCACACATTGTTATTGTTTTTCTGTCAGTCAGTATCATTTTACATGTCAAATATGCACATAGTTCCAGAAGGTGTATGCAGNTGATTTGGGTCTTATACTATCTACCAACCTGACCTGGACAGAACACTATAACTTAGTCTGTTCCAAAGCTTTTCGCTCACTTAACTTAATCAGGCGCACCATAATTTTGTCAGCTTCTATCCATACCAAGAAACTTTTGCACCTCATTTTAGTAAGGTCGCATCTCTCCTTCTGTTCTCAACTCTGGCGTCCGTATCTTATACAAGATATCTCTAGACTCGAACGCATTCAACGTAAGGCCACCAAATACATTCTAGGCTACCCCTCCAACACAAGCTATAAGCAGCGCCTCGTGAGCCTGAACATGCTGCCTTTAATATACTGGCTCGAGCTACAAGACATTATGTTCCTTGTCAAATGCATTAAGTTCCCTCCAGATAACTTCGACATCAATCACTATGTTACCTTTGCCCAAAGAAACACAAGATCCTCATCATCATTCAAACTGCTCCACAAGCAGTCCAGACTATCAACAACTCGGCACTTTTATTTTAATCGCATTGCCCGGCTTTGGAATTCACTACCACCTATTGATACTTCACAATCCCTTGAAACCATCAAGCACAATCTGCTCACTTATTTTTGGACTAACTTTCGTCGCAGTATTGAATCAAGTAACCCATGTACTTTTCACTCTTATGCCCTTGTAACCGTTGTGTTCCCTCTGGTTTCAATACTTCTAGTTCTTTTACTTTCTTATCTTCTCCAGCAGCATCAATTTTGATGTCTGGCTGTCAGCCACGCCCACCCAATCATTTCTATTGTTTTTAGTCAGATCACACATACCACTAATTGTTGGCTGTAAAGTTCAATATTATCATATTATAAGCAAAGTTTTGTCCGTCCGTGTGTCCGTCCGTGTGTTACGGAGGGTCACCGGAAGTGATGTGAACTCGAACTAAAAGCTGCTTTTTTTTCTGGACTGTGGAGAATACAAGCTAGGAAAAGAGTGTCTAGAAAGCTGGCTTAGACAGTGCTAGCCTAGGATAAAACAACAAGCAATATAAGTATGGCTAGCTGTTTTTGAGATCGCTGACAAGGCTTACCAGTGGCATCTGTATCCAACAAAGAAGCGGGCTATGGGTGCCAATCTTCACAAATGAAGCGTAACGAGGTGAGAACACTCACTACTAGAAGTCTGCTTCTCTGTCGCTGTACACGAAACACAGCTAGCCAGATAACGAGTTTCTTTGCCAGCTGATTGCAAAAATGGCGGAAGTCGGAAAAGGGTCGTTTGTGACGTCACGTAGTGAGGTAAATTGCTGAGCTGGCCAAAGCAAAGTAGTACTAAGCAGACATGCAGCATTGTTTCCCTTTGAGTTTCCAATTGCTTATATATGCTATTATTGATGTGAATCTGATTGTTGTGTGTTGCTTCAATTGCAAAGGTTTCCAATTGACCATAGAAGAATATTTATACACATTATCTTTGCTCATCAATTTTATCTTGCTATTGTTTGCAATGAGTTATAGTAACTGATCCTAAACATACACAAACAAGGAGTGGGCGAGCGAAGCGAGCCCCACTCCTTGTATTATTATTATTATTATTATTAGAAACATTTACTGAAACGTTTACGTGTTAATAGAATTGTACGTACGTATATGATATGTACTTCAACGTAGCCATTTGTAGGTAGAGTTCAAAGGTCATTGATTATCCACGTGGCATTTAATACGCATGCGCATTTAGCTGCTCTAGCAGACAATAGCTGCTGTAATGGTCCACCTAAGGCTTGCTCACGTTAGGGCACCGGAAATATAAATCTAATTAACCTACGTGTTCATCACATACATGACGTTGACTATGACGTCTGTACGCAGGATCGCAATATTGCCCCTGCTATAGCGCTAGTGAGTTGATCTCAGTTGTTGTGATCAAAGGACAGCTCAAGCCCCTTCAAAGGACTGGCTTCCCTTTGTCTACCCTTGTTGCTATAAAAGAGGAAGGACTCTAACTGTCTGAGGCCTCAACTTACTATGTCATCAGTGGAACTTGACCAAGAAACTGAACTGCCAACATGTGCCAAGTGGCCTCTCTATCTCTTTGTTCTGACCCAAAATGACTGCAAATATCGAAGTAGTGGCCAAGAAGGACAATAATACTGTAGGTATAAAAATCTAAGAGAAGAAGGCTCAGAATTCGAAGACTCAAGAATAGCAAGACTGTTGGTGCTGTAAAGAACTCTTCAAGAAATAGTGCCCACCATTCTGTTCAAGTTAGGGTTAGTCTGCAGCAATCCTCGGATGCTAAGCCTGTGAATTATGATGGCAACAGTCCATATCACTACCCTCTCAGTCTGATACTGATCAAGTTTCTGTGGACCTCCGCTGCTTGATTGGTGAGCCAATGGACAGTGACAGACCGACTATCTTCTAGCTATCTGTCGTGAGAATCCTGAGGTCATCCTAACTGATCTGAGATTGACTATAGATTTGTGTGCTCAGCAAGATGAATACTCTGTCTTTTATCAAGAGTACGAAAATACCCTTCTTTGCCCAATGTGACAAGTCGTACAGTTACAGTGGTTAAGTGTGAAGTTAAGTCGTAGTGCTGTTAATTTTAAAAGTTGGTGGTGTAGCTACTTAGAGTGGTGATGAGGACATTGACAATCGTTTGTCTATTAGGTATCAGAGTAAAGATGGAGTGCCTGGGTTTGAAGTCGAAACCAATACCGACATCTTTTGGTCCCCCTGTAGCACATCACACTAGGAAGAAACTTTCGTCTTACAGGTGTACAGCCATACCATGCACCTCATGGCCATCAGCAACAACAGAGCACTGCTATCCCACAAGCATCAACTACTACCAAGCCTATATATGATCATGTTGATGCTTTTATTTTGTTGCTCGATTGCCTATACTGTTTCAGATTCTCATGCTTTTTATATATCCTATAGTCCAGCCAGTGCTGAGTAACTAAAGTTATATTGTGACATTTGAACTAGACCAAGTGCTAGATTACAATAGATGCAATATGGGTCGAATCCGATTAAAATAACGAGTTCATGTAAAATACTTACGGGTTACAGCTAGTTAGTGATAATGATTTTAAATGCAACCTCGCTATAGGGCACTTCAACGTACTAGCTATAGATGTGAGGAAAATTCTTTGTGAGGCTAGTGTATAATCCTAATGAATTGCTTTGATGTCAAAAAGGAAACTTGAACAGTATATATAGGGTATTGGTCTCTGTCAATCAAGTTGTGTCTACATGATTATGATAACAATCATAACATATATCCCTAGCCAAGCTAGTCATCTGTACAGTATATCATACGTACGGTAGTACGTATAGTAGGAATGGGCCGACTGTCCCATAGACACAATACAAAATATTTATCGCCATAAAAATCTAACAACACAAAGTAGAGGCTTCAAACCTGCTCAGAGGCTCTCCTTTACAGAAAACCAACTGCATGGAAGGCTTAAATTTTGCCGAAACTTTTCTGATCACTCGTAGAGAGAGCGCTTTCGAGAAGCCACACTAGTGCAATTTTGTTCTCCTAACTTACTTACTTCCTTCTAACTGACTTACTTGAAAACGATTTCCAGAGAACCAGAAAGTGTTGAGCCAACTCTGACGCCACAAAGTAAGTTCTTTTCTTGGGTAGTACGTACGTTCCTTTATACTCGTTTTCATCATAAATAGGCCTGAACAAAAACTAGAAAGCTTTGAAACTTAGTGTATAAATTCATGTGCTACAATGCAGCCATCTTTGTAGGTAGAGTTCAAAGGTCATTATCCACGTGGCATTATTATGCGCATGCGCACTAGCCTCTAGCATAATGAAGTGCATGTAGCTGAGACTCAAGCTTTTTGTAGGGACTAACCAGTCTCTGATAGTCTCCACACTGTAGTGTTGAAAAAAGTGAATGAACAAGTAGTAAAAATTTTGAAAAAATAAGTAGTGTAGGAATGGGCAGTGCGGTAAAAAGTATTGGAACAAGGTAGGGTCTCAGTTTCGGCACATGACTACTTCATTTTTATGCCCAACTCTTGGCCAGCAGGTTATATACCTGTCTATTTATAGTTTACTCCATTGCTTAGCCAAATAATTATTATAATAGTGAATCAATGCAATAATTATGATAAGCTATGGTACTATAAATATAGTGTACAGATTATTGCAACACGACACTGAAAAATCCATATGAGGGTTAAAAAAAAAAAATGAAGTAGTCATGTGCCGAAACTGAGACCCTACCTTGTTCCAATACTTTTTACCGCACTGCCCATTCCTACACTACTTATTTTTTCAAAATTTTTACTACTTGTTATCATTGTAAATGCAACCGTACATGTAATGAAGTGGTCTTTATAATTACATCACTGTAACATCAGAACTTGGTAAGGTACATTGATTTTTGCTGCCTATAATATTATGTTAATTTCCATCTAACAACAATCAATGGGAGGTGGCAACTCACTGGCAAACTTTAAATTGGTACAATGCTGTATGACTATAATAGACTAATCATTACTTATTGGATTGAGTTGAGTCATGATTTATAGATACATAATATGCAGTCGTGATCATAATACAATTGCACTATAGCCCATGGTTGTGTATAAAGGCAAGGCTTTGTGACACCATGGAGAGATGATGATAGCATGCCTGGATCTGCATGTGTTTCACTTTCATGCTATAAATGGAACTGCCCTAATTGGGCACATGAAAAGTTATTGTCCTTATTAGGGCACTTCAACTATAATGTAAGGAAAATGATTTGTGACAGCTTTTGTGACTTTTGCAATAATAAAAACATAATCCTTGTTCACTATTTTCATATCTGCATGCTTTGAAATGCAACTGCATGCCCTAACCAGCTACTACGGGCATGCATATGCATTCCGAAAGTTGTTGTCCTCTTTGGGGTACTAAAACTGTATATAATGCTATATATTGATATGCATGCAATGGCAAGCTTAATGCACTAAGACTTCTGGACTTCTGAAATCATAACAACATATAAAAATTATTATAATTATGTTCCTAGCTAATTCACTGTTATTATAAGTTTGATGTAGTGTGTGTGTGTGTGTGTGTGTGTGTGTGTGTGTGTGTGTGTGTGCATGCATGTGTGTACCTGACATGAGGGAGTTGAAATCATCCTTGTCCCACTCAAAGATTGCAGCAGACATTCCAGACATGAATGTTCCATACAATGGATGTGATTCTGTTGTACATCCTAGCGCTAGCCTCCTCATGTAGTGCCAGATGTCCAGACGAATGTACAGATCCCACTTTGAAAACAAAGTCTGAAACTTTGAGCACCCATACTGGGTACAACAGTCACGATCTGTGAAAACAAATGAATACACATGCAGAAATGTAACATACATTGTCACATATGCATGCATTGCCAAGTTTCATACCAGTATAAAGCACTTCAGGTGGTGGATAGCCATTCTTCTCATATCTTCTCATCAACCCATCAGCCATGTTTTGCAATGCCAAACTAGACTCTGATGTGGTCAAAACTGACACTAACACCTCTCCTCTCTCATTCCCAACATTGGTGGCCCAAGTTGCTGTGTTTGCTGCTGCTCCCTGAAGCTTCTTCACCACCTTCTTTGTCGAGTCTATCTTCAGTATCTTGCCATGTACCGAAGTGAGCTCAGCCAGAACTGCAGGTCTTCTCGACCATACATCTCTAACATACACAGCAAGAAACCACTTGGGTGTTGGAAAAGGGGGAAATGGCGAAGCCTCTTCATATTCAGGGACAGGTTGATGGAGTGCCCGAAGCCCCTTTTGGTGATGGCTGCAGTCGGTAAAATAACTAAGTTGTCTTCTTAGCCACTCTTCAGAGTGTAGCTCCTGTAAATTGTGCCTCATGGCAGTTGGACTGTTTCCTTGTGTCCGGGCTCTTAGTAGGGAGACAACTGCCTCATCACAGGCGTACTTGTGTGTGAGGATGATGGGAAATCGACACTTCATACCATCTGTCATCTGGCTTAGCATTCGCTGGTCCCACGCCAGAAAAGTTCCCTTACATCGACCACAATCCATGTATTCTCCTATAAAATTATAATAATAATTAATGATGGAGGAAAATGATTCAAAATATACATAAAACACAGGTGATATATTCAAGTACATACCGGCTAGATAATAGTAATTCTTGATGTCAAGAACGAGTCTCACTCTGTTATACAGTCCTCTAGATCTCAGGGACTGTTCAGGACCACAGTTAGGGCAACGAAAGTCTACCCTCCACATCTTCCTGGGCATCCATAGAAATAGTCTCTTGGCATGGTAGCCTCCTGGAGATGGCTTTCCATGGCCAGTCCATTCTGATGGAGGGGGATGCCACCATAGCTTCAAGTTGGATGTTAGTGTACCTTTTGCCACAAACAAAGTACGCCCAACCCAAGTCCTGTCAGCTAGGGCCATATTCTTCTCCCAGCCTTTTGGAAGACGAAGACTAAAATCTGTGGGTTTTCTAATTGAGCTGGAAGACATCTGCATGGAATACAATTACAATATTAGTATGTATATACATTTATGCATATACACAATGATATCTATGTAGCATTATAAACATAATTATATGCATGTATATTATTTGGTCACCTGTGAGGAATAGAGACTCTGTGCAGGAGTAGTGCTAGTGGTACACGAAGAGGAGGGTGTTATAGTGGACGTGGACGTGGAAGATGTCTATAAAACATACAGACATGCCACTGATCATGATTTTTCATACAGCTATACTACAGTGAATTTGACAATAAATATAGGGACCTGCTAAAGTATAAATACAAGCAAGCAATACCTGAGAAAGCGACACAATAGGAATTGGTGTTACACTGACCCGGCGAGGATCAGCACTGCATAAGACTTCCACAACACAAGTAGGTGAAAGTGTAGACGTAGATGGCTGGTCCAGACATAATTTCTTTGGACTGCTACCAGAAGGGTTCTTAATTTTGTACAAAATATGTATAGAGTCACATTATTATACATGGTTTAACAATAGAGGCAGCTATAGTTTACATAATATCATGACCCTGTACCTGCTGAGCTGGAGGAGTAACATGTGTTGAACTTGTGAGCGCTGGAGGACGAAGACTGCCGGAGCTGGATACCTATCATGAATGTATAGAGTGTATGCATGATTCAGAGTATTATTATTCATAAACAAGCTCCTATTATACAGCATGTTACCTGCTGGAAAGAGACTTGGGGGGTTATTTGGTCTGCTGTGAGTGAAAGACCAGGACTTGAAAATGCACGACTACTAGAAGAAACCTGAGCGTTTGGTTGTGCATGTAGCTGTGTGAATATGTGGCATCAATGCAAGTGTATAATTATGTGAAGCAATCATCATACGCACCATCAGATTCTGTGTTTCTGTGACATGTGTACATGTCACAATGTCAGCACCCCGGACCTGACTCTGAGCAGTTGTCCCTTGATAGTTTGCTGCTGTTGCTGTTGTTGTTCTTGTTCTATGATAACCACATTTGCATTCGATCTTTTGTCCAAGCACATTGATTGTGGTAGGGTTACGGTGCTTGGGGCATTCTTCAATATCAGTGAGGTGTTTGTGCCATACACTTGTTTTCCTTGGCCTTTGCCCAGTACCAAACTGAAATTCACCTCTGGCATAGGCAAAAAGACGCCTTCTCCACTCCTCAGGCCCTGGACCAGTTCTTGGCATTGTAAAAAACAAAAACTCCAAATGTTTCACACAGTCCCACTAACAGCCAATTATTTCATCGTAGATTATTACGATCGTGTTTTGCGCATGCGCAGGCAACTTGCGCTCCAAATGTTCCAAATGTTTCAAAACTCGTGATCACGTGCGTCCAAATGTTCCAAATGTTCCAAATGTTCCATTTGTAGCGAACCATGGGTTCGAGTAAGTCTGTATGTGTGTGTGTGTGTGTGTGTGTGTGTGTGTTCCAACTATATCTCAAGAACGGCAGCTCCAGTCTTCAAAAGCGGCATACCAAGGTAAAATAATCGAGATTATCTAAAAAAATTACACAAAGNTGTAAGCTGGGGAATAAAGTTCTCTACGCAGGGGGGAAAAGGGGGGAAAAAGAGGGGGAAAGAAAGAGGGGGGTGGGCAGACTTTTTATGGTTGCTATTTTTGGTGGGAATTTCAAATAAACTTTTTTTTTAACAAATACTTTTGACAATACATAATAGTTAGTTGATTTTAACACAGTAGCAATTATAATGTTTACCATAAAACAACAATTAACACCACATGTACAAATTAAAGTACCATGTGTGTAGTGTAATAAGAATTAAACTTAAAATGATTCTTTGTCTATTGTTGATCAACCTGTTGTTTCTGCAGTTTCTTAGCTTTCGCCTCCTTCCTCTTTTGCTGTAGCCACTTGTCCACTGGCAACTGTCCAGGGGCATATGGACAATATCTTTGCCCAAAGTATTGTGTGTGTCCTTCTGATTTCATTGAGCGTTTGCATATTCCACACGAATACTCCTTCCTTGTAAAGGTAGCGGGTGGTTGTCCACATGTAGTAGCATCAGAAACTTGAGTTTTCCTTCGTCTCCTCCAGTCTGTAGATCTGGAGACTTTCTCAGCTGTGACAATAACTTCCACTTCTTGTGGTTGTGCAAAAGGAACTATCACCTTTTGTCCTCTGATGCTCGCAAGTCCAGTGGTGTCCTCTGGCTCCATGTACTGAACAGGATTTTCCGGTGAAGGTTCAGAGGAGGAAGGTAGATCCAATGTTGCCACTAGGGATTCAGCAGCACAAAGAGACGGTTGTGGTGGTGAAAGGCCTTGCATTAAGAGGTTAATTTCATCCCTCCGTGCATTATCCTTGTACCATTTCAGTAAGGTCGTCTGATTGATGGTATACAAAACCAACTTGGTGTCCTCAAGCAGTGCTTTGCTGTTTAACAGCCTTGCTCGGATGCTGTTATACTCCGATAGAATCATTTTCCACCTAGATGAATAGATGACCATTCCAGATTGTACCTTCTTTTGCGGTTGAGGGTATTTTTCACACAGCAAGATACAAATTGCTTCCACCACCCTACTTTTTGCTGGTGAAGAGGCAGGTGACCCAGCAGAGAGGAAGCATCTGTATAAATTATCAGATACATGCAAGTCATGTTGCATGTTCGCTTGTTATAGACATACATACATGAAATTGTGCACACACATGTATTAAATTATTACTGTTTGTATACATGTACCTCTTTACAGTGTCAATGCTGGTGTGTCCATGTTTGCCCTTGCTTCGTGCAAACCGACCCCTAGATGGTCTTAGAGGACGTGATGGATAGACAATAGGCCTCTTGTCGTAGTCAAGAAGAGCATCATATAGCTCTTTAATCTCTTTTGCTTGGCTGTTAGAGACACAGAGACCAGACAGACTTAAAAGAGCTCTTGCCAGTTTGTCCACTTTCTCCCAACCTGGAACACCCTTTGAGTCTAATGCCTCATTGTCCTCATTGTCTCCTACCTGTACATGCATGGGCACAATTATGGAAAAACAGGGCAATGATTGAGTAATAAACCTTCATGTATTATTAGATATGCTGTGACTACCACAAACACTAGCTTAATTATACCTCCTCATCCTCATCACTCTCTTCCATGTCAGATTCCAAGGGAGGACCCATTAGGTTAGGTATATCGGACACTTGTTCCTGGACCAGTGTAGACGGTTCGGCAGTAGAGTCATCCACCTCCTCAAAACCCTCATCGATCTCTGTGTCCAGGGCATCACCATCAGTTGTGAAGATTGGCTCATCTGTCTGATGGTAAAGGTATTCTACCCCAAACAGTTCTCCTGTGTACTGAGATGGAGGCTGAAAGTTTGGAAAGAGTGTGTTTCCATGAATACTCTGAGACAGTTGGTTGATCTAAAAAAAAAAAAAAGTTAAACTTATCAGTGTGTATACAGATAATTACCATTATCTGTATTTTACCTTGTTTTGTAGCCTGGTATTAAATGTCCTTAATGTTGTGGGAACACCAGTCTGAACTGCTGCTGCTGCTCGAGCTGCATTCCATCTTGCCAATCCATCCAGAAGGTAAGCTTGATAGTTGACAGCACCAGCAGAACTTCCAGGTATGAATCGGGCAAGGTGAAAGTGGAAGCTCTCTAAAGAAGTTGATCCTCTTGCACATCTAAGTCTCGGCAGCATCACACCTCCTTTGTTCACAGTACCAGTGACTGTATAGAGCTCAAGGTTAGGAGGGTCTTGTATGCACTTTACATGCTTCTTCTGTTCCTCCCATATGGATTTCATTTCCTCTTTGAGAAGAGGGATCCCAAGGGTATCGGTGGCAGCTGAAAAAGAAAGAATCAATTCTTCTAGGTTTTGAGTTACTTCGTTAACTCCTCTTGTCCTCCTTCGGCAGTGCCTTGCCAGTTCTTCATTTGTGAGAGCCTTTCTGGCAGCAGCATCTGATGGTGAAGGAATACCAGCAGCTATCATCTCGGCCTTTTTAGCTACAAAATACATGTATGCATGTGTGTGTGCCCATGTGCATGTGTGTTTGTGTGCATGTGTGTATTTATATGTGTGTGTATATATATGTGTCTGTGNATTACTATATACCAAATATATAATATGTTACAGAAATTATCGATTTTCAATGAACAGATCAGCACGAATAAATTGAAAGACCATTATAATGATAGTTATGTGCTTCTGTAGTTATACTGTAGTTAATTCACACTTTGTGAGTTAACCTGCTTCATCAAAAGAACACTAAAGAATGTGTAACAGCTAGATAATACGACATCATACATACGACATACAACATCCTACATCCTACATCCTACATCCTACATCCTACATCCTACATCTGACATCTGACATCTGACATCTGACATCTGACATCCAACATATGATACAACATGTATACAACATACAACATACGACATACGACATCCAACATCCAACATCCAACATGCGACATACGACATACGACATACGACATCCAACATCCAACATGCGACATACGACATACGACATCCAACATCCAACATACGACATACGACATACGACATACGACATACGACATACGACATACGACATACGACATGCGACATGCGACATACGACATCCGACATAGGCATAGACATACAACATACGACATATGACATACGACATACGACATACGACATACGACATAGGCATAGACATACAACATACGACATACGACATACGACATGCGACATACGACATGCGACATGCGACATACGACATACGACATACGACATGCAAGATATGACATAGGCATAGACATACGACATACGACATATGACATCCGAATTTTCCAGATCTTACTGAGAACGTGGTCGACTCACAGACTACAACAGTCAATGGACAGTGAGTTAGTTGCAATTGATAATCCAAAAAGGAAAAAAAAACAAAAAACACCTACAAGTTGAATCCAAGTTCAATCCAAGTGCAGGTGTGAACTGTAGAGTTCTGTGTCTGGAAAGAGATTAGTGAAATGAAAGTTACATGCACGAAGTTCATGCAATGAGGCCGTGATAGACAAACTTTTGGTGTGTTTGGTAGAAACAGTACTTTGTCAGTAGAGTTAGCTCAGATCTAACCCTAGTAAAACATTGCTCTATAGCTAATGTACTAGATTAGCTTGTTGAGACTTACAATTATGTTATTTATATAGTGGCATAGCTACTATAATGAAGGCACCAAGGTGCATAACCCTTGGTGCGGGGTACATACTGAATCTTATAAGTATTTTGATGGTATTTGATATATTATAGCAGTTTATTGTGTAGTCTAGTATTATATTGTTATTTCTGTATAATGTAATTGGATGAGTGTGTATCAATAAGCAGGTCTGCAGCTATGTTATGGGACTCGCTCAGGCTCGCCCCTCATGCTTGCCCCAAAATTTTAACAGGATGAATGGGTGTGGCCTCGANGTTTTCATATGACGTCAGTGGTGCACAGATGAATATGTAAATTAGTAAGTGAATATACAAATTAGCGCTAGTGATAGGGAGAAATGTATGGGAGAATTATTCTGTTCTGCTACTTAGCGTTTACAGCGCCCAACGATCGATTTATATGTTGTGGCTTACAAGGCAGGAGTGTCAAAAATCACCTGGAAGCAAGCTCTTGTTGCTGCAGTAAGTGAAAAATCCAGACTTGAAGACTTTCTCCCATACATTCAGTACTTTAGCTGTACACCAGAAGGCAGCTGCTACGCGAACCACGCCCCAAAAATTGGGTAAAATGACGTAAATGCAAACGCTCTATACCACACACCTGAGGCGATAGATAAGTTATGTTGTATCTGTTTAGATACTCAACACTCGGTTCGATCAACCTTTAATGCCTGATGACTGTGTGTGTATATTGAGATTAATTTGATTAATGGATACTGCGCATACCTAGCAATTAATGTACAAATTGCTGGACAATGTACACAGTAGAGGATGGGTGGAGGTGACCACAAGACGATAGTACAAGTAATCAAAACAAATGGAGGGGGAAAAATGATATTTAATAACCAGAATTTGTACATGGTTAGAAATACACACACACACACACATCTTCATCAGAGCCAGGTACCCTGATAATAGTGTGTGTGTGTGTGTGTGTGTGTGTGTGTGTGTGTGTGTGTGTGAGTGTGATTGCATTTCCCTCAATATCCTTATCAGTACAGGATGGGTGGAGGTGGCCACAAGCAACACTGGATATTACAAGTAATAACAGGAAATGTTAGTAATAGCACTGCAAAAAAATGATATTAATAATAACCGGAATATGTACATGGTTAGGAATACGTATACAAACACGTCTTCATCAGAGCGAGGTTAGTAGTAAATTTTTTGCATGTGTGATCTAGAGTCTCACTATAGGAATAATAACATGTCCGTACAAATATGATAATTTATATTAGTAAAATTCCTCATGCATCTATATATAATTGCTTGTATTATTTACACCAGCAAAAATTTCCATCAGGTAAAAACATGTAAAAATTCTATCAATACAACACTAACCGTGTGACTTGTCTATTGGAGTATCATGTACGGCCCTGTATCCTCCAACATAAGCCAGCATACCCCATGGTTTGAACACAAAATCATCCGGTGACGGCTTATCTGGGGTGGGAATGTGGGCCAAAGCTTTGGCCAGATATCGTCCCTGCCTCTCTGCCGCTTGGGCGGTACAGGGAAGGTCGTGACCCTGGACGTGGGCACAGTCACCAAGAGCATAGACTTTGCCTTTAGAGTCACCAACAGCACAGAGTTTGGTGTCTACAACAATCTGAGTGGGATGAAGAATCAAGGTTTGATAGCTTCAGAGAGTGCCACACACACACACACACACACACACACACACATCCATACCTGTCCCTGCCTTGTCTTGTCAAGAGTGAGTGACTTTGTGAACTCCCTACAACCAAAAAAAGAAAAAGAAAAAGAAGTTTTACATCAGCACAGACAGTCAACATGACAAAGCACATAAGCCATCCTTCATGTTGACACATCCAATGCCACCACTCCACTGACCTAGGTGCCAGACCCGTCGACCATACCACCATACCACACGGTACAGTCTCACCACTGCTGAGCTTGACGTGGGTATCTGTCACCTCGGTGACGGCCGCTTGGACTATCTTCATCTCCTTTCTCTTCAGAATGAGTCTCTTTGTGTAGGACCTCAGCTTCTCATCGAATGACGAGAGAATTTCGTTTGCTTCGATCAAAGTGATTTCTACGCTTCCTTCTTCTTCGGGATATAATCGACGTAGCTCCTATAATTATAAAATGATGAGAATAGGCTCTCAACAATGCCATAGAGATTGTTTCATGCATGACAGCTGCAGTGTAAAGAACTTCTTGCTTTGTGAGAAGATCAATAGAGTCAGAACAACTTCTAGTCTAGTGAGTCCAGACCCTTCTTTCTTCTTTCAGATCTAGGCTCAATGTCTAAGCAGCTTCATGCTTGTGAATCCTAAAAAAAAGTATTGACCTCATAGGATTTTATTAGCAAAACTTAATATGCACTGCATTGTATAATAATTAGTAGGTTGCCACCAAATTTCACATCAAATTTCACTAATAAGATTGTATGAGGTCAACATCTTTTTTGGAATGCCCAGGCAAGAAGCTACTTAGTCTATATAGCAGCCCAGAACCTCCTACTACTTGTATAATGAAGTTTTTTGGGGGATAAAATTTCTGTGGTCATTGAAAATTTCATGGATTCTTGGAAAAAAAATTTCGTGGTCACATACAGTCTCAACTGGTTAACCACACCCCAGCCTTTATTTGTGGGAAAATATTTCATGGTTTGTCATTCGACCACAAACCCACAAAAATGTTAGCCCCCTCCCTCCTCCCCCAAACCCCCCGCTATACAGTACTACACATGTGCAGAGACTTGACGGTAAGGAGGGTCTAGCCTCATTCTTTGGCTTCACATGCACATTTGAGGAGAGGGAGCCTGGGAACGAGGCTAAGGAAAAATGTGCACATTATTGGATATTTACTATCGTATAGCTAGAAATTTTCGAGGAGTATAAATTTCACAGATCGTCAGTGATCCACGAAAATTTTACCTGCGAAATTTTTGGGAATGTATTACAATATATGAGTGGGGCTGCTCGATCCTCGAAAATAAAATTGCGAAAAGCTTGGCAATCGGCTTTCTGCAAAAATTTTATTCCTTGAAAATTTCTAGCTATACGGTATGCTATTTGAAAGAACTTACATCCTTTAGGAAGTCATAAAGCTCCGCCCCAAACTCCACCCCTGTGGGTCCACCTCCAACAATGACGAAATGAAGGAGTCGTTTTCTCTCCAAGAGGGAAGTTTCAGGTTGAGTGGCCAACTCAAAGTTTTGTAAAATCCTGTTTCTAATTTCGCGAGCATCAGCAATCTCCTGTTGACAGAGGAAGAAGGAGCACATAACCAGCAGTAGGGGACAGATTTCAAAACGAAAGGAAAGATTAAAGACAGGTAGTGAACACAACTAAACAATGTTGGCCAAAGGAAGTACTTTAATATGCTATTTATTGGCAAATCAAGTCCCTATAATAGGGACTAACCTTAACACACTCATGTATGTACCTACATGTACATGTATATATGTATAACAGCTGTTTTTACATTTATATTTTGTATAAAATTATATATATATATATAATTTTTTTAATATATATACATACCCAACCACCTTACATGGTAGAAATTTCCTCCAGTATGCATGCAACTATACAAGTGACTGTATGATGCAATCATGAAAAATGTTTACAAGAACAATTATTGTGTTTGCTAAAGGTCGTGTACCACCAGTAAACAAATTTTAAGACAGTTAAGAAATATGGACTAATAATCCCCAGTGTAGACAGGATGTAAGGGACACCATACAGTGTGTATTGTGCAGGATTCAGTTCACATGTGAACGTCCTTTTGCACTTCAAACAAGATTAAACAATCACATACAAACATACATACATTATAGGAATGATACATACATGTGACTGCAATACAATAAACTTCCAAGCACTCAAGTTCTCCAGAATTCAATCAAAGCACATGTCAAAACCCACATCATACAGCAAGCAACCCTCAGTTTCCATGGACTCCCTATACATACACATGTGCACTTTTCTCATCCCAACTCCATTAGAGGGTGGTAGTTAACTCTGGGAGATGGAAGTCACATAAAAGGCTTATTATAAGGAAGCATGCAGTCTGTTGTCATGCATACATGTGCTTAAGTTAAGTTACTATGGAAACAAGGAAGTCACCAGAAAGACCTCAATTTTAAGTTCAAAGTAGACTATTTTCACATGAACTAAATTTTGCTACATCAGCTTTTGCATACCATGTACACACATCTTAGTTACCATCAACCCTAACTACTGATAAGTCCAGACACATACTGACCTTGAGAAACAAGGCGTGTTCTTTTACCCCTGGCACATTGAAATCATTGGGGACAGCCCCTACTCCAATTACCAATACATCATAAGATACACTGTACTTCTTAGACGGATCCAAAGCGCTCACACAATGGACCAGCTGCTCATCAGTGTCCAGCCCTGTCGCGTACGACAGATGAAAATGATGCTCGTCCCTGAATCCAGTGTTTCGAATGGGCTCAGTAATGCTACGAAACTCCAATGTCCCTACTGTAGTACTGGTGAGGAGTGGGGTGAACAGGAAATGGTTTCTGGGACTTATGACAATAGCATCGTAGAGATGTTTGCTGACATTCTTTAGGAGACTGTAGCTGGCCCAACCAGTGCCCAGAATGACCAGTCTCTTTCTCTTCTGTCCAGGAGGTGGCTTGCTGCGTGAAAAGGAGGGGAAGAGCTTTGACTGTGATGAGGAGGTGGAGAGACGCCGGAGAGAGAACACAGCTGACCAAGGGGTACACTTCCTCATCCTGAACAACACTGAACAAGGGTCTCCCTCGAATAATTGCACATGATATTGTCGACCGCTTACCAACAACAAAAAGACCAGTTACCAATGACGTCATAAGTAAGGGACTGAAAAACACGTGACCTGTCTACAGAGATCCCTCGAAAAAAAGCTAGGAATAATGGTGGTAAGTCTCTTGCAGCCTCTCTAGTCATTCGTGCATTGTTTGAGAATGTTTTTTCTCACTCTACAGTTGGTGTTAGTCATAGGAGACTTCCATATACCGCATAGAGCGACTGCTATGCCTGCACAGTTCAAGAAACTGTTGGTACGTTCCCCCCGAAGAGCAATTGAATTTGTTATAAATTATTAGCTACTTAGCGTTGAGTGTGTACTCGAACATCAGCTCTCCACTGCTACAGTGCTGTTATGTTTTATAGCCCAGCTAGTGATATGGAGAAAGGGGGTGGGGTTTATTTACTTCTCCCTCTCAACTTCAGGTGCCAGGAAAGATACAGCACATTATATGCACTGGCAATCTTTGTTTCAAAGACACATTTGATTATCTCAAGACCCTTGCCAGTGATGTCCATGTAGTAAGAGGAGATTTTGACGATGTAAGTGCATGAACAGAATTAAACTGGTAAAGGGTTGGCATTACAAATTTGTTTTTCTATTTCAGACAACATCGTATCCTGATCAAAAAGTTGTAACAGTGGGTCAGTTTCGAATCGGATTGACCCACGGACACCAGGTTGTGCCCTGGGGCGACATTGAGAGCCTTGCTTTGATACAGAGACAACTTGACGTCGACATCCTAATCTCTGGCCACACCCACAAAGTATGTGCACACATAAAAAAAGCGTGTGACAGAATTTGTATCATGTCTTCTCTTCTTGTGTAGTTTGAAGCTGTTGAAAATGAAGGAAAGTTTTTCATCAATCCTGGCTCCGCTACAGGAGCTTACAATGCACTAGACACGTACGTTAACATCTTACTATACACATCCAAGCATTCACATGTTGATAATGTTCTTCAGAAGAACAAAAGCCATTCAAGCTTTCTTATGCCTACCGTATAGCGGGAATTTTTCGTATACCGTTCGAATATACGAAAATTAAAACTGCAAAATTTAACTTCTACATTACAAGCATGCGTCGCGTATACGAAATAAAATTAATTATGAAAGTGCTCTTTTACTGATTTATATGAATTTTTAAACTACAAAAAATTCCTGCTACATGATATACTATCCTCACCAATATCACACCCAGACCTTTAGCTCGATAGACTAACCCTAACCTTTCCCATTGTAAAATACCTAGCAAGTTATAAAGGCATGGGGGAAAAACTGCAGTGCTTTGTTGTTCAATCAACTTTCTTATGCTGACTCCAACCACACACACACACTCTTGCTTAAATTTACAGCGAAGTTATTCCATCGTTTGTATTAATGGACATCCAAGGTGCATCCATGGTGATGTACGTCTACCAGCTCAACAAGGATGTCAAAGTTCAAAAGATTGAGTACAAGAAAAAAACATCATCCTGAATAGAGTAACTAAACTGTTGTTGTTTGTTAGAGACTTCTTCACTTTACATTTCTATTATAGTTTTCTTTTTATTGGTGTGTTTGATTTGTGCTTGTGAAAAATTTGGTATTCCATAAGAGCAAATTACTTTAATTGAAATTAATTTGCATGCCTATAATAATTATAGGTATTGTCAAATGTATTACATGTGTATTGAACTTGTAACTATAATTATTCTATTCATGACTGTATAAATTAATAATACGTACGTATAAGGAAATTCATTCAATAGTAAAACTTTAACCTCTAATGTTTACTGTACTTAGGGTGTGACTCAGAGATAGGAGACAACCTATGGTAAGGACATAATTATTATAGCTACAATGTCATAATATGATATGACATGTTGACTATATATACAGAAACAATTTCTATTCATTTCAAGTTAAATTCTCTTTTTTTTTTTAGAGTTCAGTAACTTATTTTATATTGAAAGATGGCAAGCATAAAACACGAAATTAAACCAGACAGCTGGAGTGATGGAGGAGAGGCTCCATTTGAAGGGCCAGGATTCAGTTCAGTAGTGGATGGAAATGTAGCTTACTTCTTATCAGGAGATAATCAGGTGTATTCATTTGATTCCTCTACAAAGATATGGAACCTTTTACTACCACCGTCTCCAATTAGTAGAAGCAGTTTAACAATGGTGAATGGTCTTCTCACAGTGGTTGGGGGTTGGCCTCCATTTGATTCAAAAGCAACAAAAATGCTTTATTCACTTAAAAAAGGAAAAGAGGCTAATGAGTGGGTTGAAACCTTTCCACCAATGTCTACAGCCAGACACAGTGCTATGACCAATACGTGGGGTGATCACCGTGATGAGCAAATTTACCTTATTGTTATTGGAGGAATGGAGACACTAGAGCTTAGTAGTGCTGTGGATGCAGTCGAAATACTCGATATAGCCAAGCAAGCTTGGTCAAAGGCGGCAAGTCTTCCTCTTCCACTTTCATCTTTATCTTCAACTATATGCGGCAAATTGCTCTATATCTCCGGTGGTAAAAACAAAGATGGACTTCATCGATCAGTTTACTCGTGTGACCTAGAGGCACTCATAGAATCTCGTAAACGAAAATTTCTGGGAAAAAGAAAAAATGTCTGGGAGAAATCTGACTTTGATACTCCTATGTATGAATCAACGTGTGCAACAGTCGAAGGGCAGTTAGTTGCAATTGGTGGGTTTGATAATCCAGAACAAAAAAAAGAAACAAAAAAAATCTACAAGTTCAATCCAAGTGCAAGTGTGGAGTCTCGTGCTTGGAGGGAAATTACTCAAATGAAAGCTGCACGAAGTTCATGCAACGTGGCCATGATAAACAATAAACTGCTAGTAGTGTTTGGTGGAATTAAAAACGACACAGTAGATATAGCTCAAATCTAACCCTACTAGATAATACCCGTTCTATGTATATAGCCAAGACTTAGTATTAATTGTCAGCTTGTTTGAGACTTAAAATTACAGCAAATTTAGCTGACTAAAATACACTTTTCCACTTTATTTTAACCAATGTGTTGAGTTGAAAAAAGTTAAACAATTATTAGTATTCAAGACTAAATCATTGGGCCTTGCATTAGTACCCCTACTCCTACTACATTGTCTAAGCATAAGAATTCATTATTATAATTATTAATAACCAACCATAAAATTAATTATGTCATTGCACCGTACCCAAAATGGGCACACGCGTGCATAAATATTCACTGGGCAGCCCGGATTAGGCCTTGATAGATTATGCTCAAGACTCTGCCTATTTTTCTTTTCTTTTATGCTCAAAGAATGGCCCAATTATGTTCCAAAATCTGCCTATTATGCTTCTCAAGTTGTCTATTAGGCTTATTACTACCAAATATATAATTATGTCACAGAAATTATCGATTTTCAATGAACAGATCAGCATGAACAAATTGAAAGACCATTAATATAATTATGATAGTTATGTACAATTTGCTGCACATCTGGAGTCATTATAATTATAGTCATGCCCGGCTTAATTCCAGACTAACAAGAGCACAGTCACTTTTCTTGCTTCCTTGCTATAAACAATTAAACTGAGTATGGAGTCGTGTTGCATACATGCATCTGGAGTCATTATAATTATAGTCATGTCTTCAGAATTCCAGACTAATAAGAGTATGGTCACTTTTCTTACTTTCTTTGCTATAAACAAACTGAGCATGCAGGTGGGAGTATAATAGATAAACTACAATTTTTCCCAATTTCATTGTAGGATTTCAACTCCACCATGAAAGTTCATTGGTAAAAAAATATTGAGATCTGGTTGGGATTATGTTGCTATGCCCCTAACGTTTAACCATCTTAAAATGTATCCAGGCCTGATTTCTTTTTGTATGGTAAGATACAGTAGAATCTGTTTGCATGTCTTCATCAATCCTCTTCAGCATTCATGCAAACACCGGTGTCGCAGTGAATAATGTCCCCCCGTGAATTTTGTCCCCCCGGACATAATTCACTAGTGAATAATGTCCCCCCGGACATTATTCACTAGTGAATATTGTCCCCCTTAGTGAATAATGTCCCCCCCTCCAAAAGTAGCTCTGGCATAGATAAAACAGTCTCAACACTCTTTGCCAGCGTTTTTAGCCAGCAGCCGCTGCAGCGCTGTGCACCATGCACCTACTAAGAACGTGTGGCAATCTTAGCCCCTCCCGCTTATTGTGCAGCAACTATTAATTTTGTGAGCTAGCCCGCCCGCCGGGCTAACTTTGAAGTTAACGTTTGGAGGGAGGGCAGGTAGTACTGAAGCTTATAGCCTACACACTATTACAATGTCATGCTGCAGGTAATTTGGACATGGTCCGAGTTTCAGGCCTTCCTAGCTGCGTAGCTGACTAAGCTGATGCGGCGCGGTTTGTGTGGAAGAGTTTGGGAGGGGGACAAAATTCACTAGTGAATTTTGTCCCCACTTGAAAAATACTGTTTTCTCACCATTGCCATTATTTGGCATCATTTGGAAGGGGGGACATTATTCACTGAGGGGGGACAATATTCACTAGTGAATAATGTCCGGGGGGACAAAATTCACTAGTGAATAATGTCCGGGGGGACAAAATTCTCTAGTGAATAATGTCCGGGGGGACAATATGAGGGGGGACATCTCACACTAGGACACCGGCATTCTTTGTGTGATGTCCATTACCAAAAATCAAAGTCAACTTGAAGAAAAAGGCAAAGAGAGAGAACAACAAAATTGGCAAGAGAAACACAATCACCATCTTACCACTGGACTGAGCTAATCACACAGCATGGTAGGCTTGCTTACCAGTAGCTTCAACACTGAGAGAGAGAGAGAGAGAGAGAGAGAGAGAGAGAGAGAGAGAGAGAGAGAGAGAGAGAGAGAGAGAGAGAAAGAGAAAGAGTCTCACATGGAACTCATTCTTGTTGTATCTCCCCAGGATGATTCCCCCCTTGCATTTGATCTTTTAACCCTTGTGCACGCAATGCATTAATTGATCCCTGTATTTGTATACCTCTGAGTACAAAGAATAACTATAATATATAAACTTTTATTGTTTGTTTAGAGACTTCTCCACTTTACATTTCTCTACTATAGTCATCTTTTTATTGGAGTATTGACAAAAATATTAATTTTGTGCATTTGCCATGTGAAAGATTTACCAGGTTGCCATATATTGGTGCATGTTATGTTGCTGAAAAGTAACATATTATAATTGTTATACAGGTATTTTTAGAACTATGTACGATTAATGTGCCATGTGTATGTGTGTGATTGTGTGTGTGTAACATGAGTGTAAATAATAATTATTATTAGAATCTTAGTGCCTTTCTAAATCTCTAAGATCTAATATTGACTAAATTTGAAGGTTAAAGGGGAGCCCAAATTATTATTTATTGAATATAGATTATGTACTTGACAGCACTGACAAATATATTTGTTTATTGTGATTCATGAATACAGTACTGTGACACTTTACAAACAGAAGGTGTGATGTTTTGTGACTCTATTACAAAAAACAAGAAGACTCTGTTGCAGATAAGTAAGGTCAATTCAAGACAATAAGCATGCACATCAACCTTGCTCTATGTTTTGATCAAGAAAGAGGTTCTGAAATGCCTCTGCAATGGGCAAAGTTCTAAATGCTTGTTTTATTCTAACACGATCAACCATGANACAGATCATATTTCGTGTCAGGTTGTAATACGGCATGTTCAGTTACATATATATCAGATGATCGGTGAATTCATCATTCTCTTACGTACACTGGTCAACACTTTGTTGATGTGTTCGGCCTCTTCAGATGTGTCTGGTGTACCAACAAGTGGTGGATCTCTGCCATAGTCACTGCCTCCTCTCTGAACACACACAAACACAGTGACACA
This sequence comes from Tethya wilhelma, assembly GCA_964030475.1. Lineage (NCBI taxonomy): Eukaryota > Metazoa > Porifera > Demospongiae > Tethyida > Tethyidae > Tethya > Tethya wilhelma. The sequence continues at coordinate 2,167,596 of CAXIPT010000007.1, read as the reverse complement.
TACAAAATATGCATCACATCACACAAATTCATGCCATTGGGTAGAGACGGTAAGTGCGGGAATACTTCAAATCAGGAGTTTCAATGCGTCCATTTACTGACGGTATGCGTCAATTCTAGACTTAGCACATCATTCCCTCCATCAAGCTTTACTGTCACACAAAGTTTTAGATTATAACCTACCCGAAGAGCATGGAGTTTGTCTGTCATAGCGAATGCCATCTTTGTCTTCAGCAAATACGGTGAACTGTTCAACAGGCACAGCGAAACCTTAGATTGATTAGCGGATGTGTACGTAGACTAGGGTGGGGTACCACAAAATCCACGTGGTTTCCGTGTACCAACGTATACTCTCAGTTTACGAAAGGTTGTACCGCGGCACATGACTATACGCGCATGCGCAAGCAATTCTTTTCACTACATGTCCTGTTTTTTTTTTTATGTCTGTTATGTACTGTACATTTTCACTCACATGCCAAGCTATTGTTGTTTCAAGTTGTTTTTTTTTGGAAAAATGTCTCTTTCCCTTACCTTGGGGCAATATTATTATTAAACTTAATACAGCTTTACACTTGCACCTATTTGTGGTGTGTTCTATATAACAAATTATTACTCCATTCATTCATCTCTTCAATGTTTACATCTATCTGTTGATGAAGACAGCCATTCTAACAGTCAAAACTATGACCCTGATGGGTACACAAAACGATCCCAACTACAATCATGGTCAGCTTTCAACTTTTCATAGTATGGAACTCTAGGGTACATCCTGTAGTCTTCAGTAAGCTCTTCCCCCTTTTCTATATCACGCAAAGCATAGCTGAAGTATTTTGGGTCACCCTTTTCATTCAGCGTTTCTGAATCATTAGTTAAACAACAAGTTGGATTTGCTGAATGGTTGGTAATATTTAGATCAAGAGGCCATTCCAGGATCTTGTCATTTACTCCACCACAACCATGGTCCAGCCAATACACTCGTTCTTCTATCGACAACTTTTTAAGATGTTCCATTGTCTCATTTTCATTGTAAGCAATTGGCTGTAAGTTGTGAACCACGGTGCCAGCAGGAATAAACTCGTCAGCGAAGACTCCCAAGCCCTTATTGTCAGTTGTTGCTTTTATTACTGCACTGACAAGAAATCCTTTTGCAGGTCTTTGTAGATCGGCCGCCATTATCACCCGGCAGGAGATTGACTTTTGTTCCTTCTGCAAGCACTGTAATTGTGATATTAGCACTCCAACAAGAGGAGCATACACATAGCTACAAGACAAAGTATACTGTATGCCAACGCCTACAGCTAGTGCAGCGCCAATCAGATTTTTACACGTAATTTATATTAATGTAAAATTCAATTATAAAGATAATTATAGTTACATCCCTAATTTACAGTCTCGCGTATACTTCTACTCACCCCGTAATTGGGCATCAATTGAAGCGCGCCGAAAATTTTGGGGAGCCACGCCCACTAATTATTCTAGCCTCACCCCCAAAACGTTGCTAGCCACGCCCATTTATTCAAAGTACACCGTAAAACAGCGATTTCCGAGCGAGATAAGTATCCACGTAGCCGTCTTGTCTAGTCTGGCGTAGCCAGCCCCTTACACGCAGGCTTTGAGCCTGGCGCTGAAACGCTAGATATATATATTTATTTCTGCCTATAAACTAAGCTTCAGCGGTAGTAGAAATAACTTACTGCATAATTAGCTGAGCGTGACAAAATTTCCAACGCAGTTGACTCGTTTTGGGGGAGGGGGGGGTTGCATCCCCAGTAAATCCCCCCACCACCACCACCACCACCACTACCACCACTTGCGACAATCAATGTCGAGTGTTGTCGGGAGCTTCAGGTTCGTTGCATCATAGATATTATAGACTACGTGACCGGGATTGGAAACGCCCATATGCTAATACAGACACTCCGAGTTGTAATATACGCGCGCGCGCGTTAACTTGAGCAGCACAGGTACTTTCCATGCTTTGATGTATTCATTCTCTTTCTCAGCGAGCTGAGCAGCTATGGTTCAGGTTGATACTATCAACACTACTGTTATGTTATTATAATATATTATGTCTTGCATTTTTAAACAATACAAAGTAAAATTTTTTACTGAGTTCACTGACTTCTTGATAAATTTTCTTTTCCAAACACTGCAGTAAAAATCAAGAATAGTACATTGCCAAGGATGAATTGTGTACAATGACAGTCACACAATTATAGTTACTTACACAGAGTTGACATTTACTGCTATACCAGCAAATTCAAAGTCTTTAATAAGTAGCAAGAGTCAGAAATCTGGGGGGCAGTACGCATGTAGGACATTCTGTACTATAGCAATGCATGGCAAAACCATACGACACTGATAATGATGTTGGCCGCTTTTGGTTCCCGTCAGAGGTGAAAGAAGAGGCTCTCCAGAGTATAGAGACTAATAATGGTGAAGTGGACTGGGTGATTATCTCAAGAAAGTGTAATGTTTCGTTCTGTGAAAGAGCCTGAGTTTTCTTGGCATATCTGGAGAACAACACAAACTATTAGCATAAAAATAAGTCTAGTTCATATAAAAGGATATCCACAATTGAAAATACAGTACTATTGGTGCTGGAAGCATCTTTCTCTAAGGCTACAGGTACAGAAAGTTTACCTACACAGGTAGCCATCAGTAAAAGTTTTTAACCCTCTCACAGACTCTGATAAACTCAAGGTAGAGTCATGTTTAGTACCATCACAAGCCTAATGGCCCACTGAATTCAGCTATTAGGGTTAGAGAGGCCGGGGATAAAATGTAAGGAAGATAGAGGTACAGAAAGCTACTCTTAAAAGGTAATATACTTCTGTTCTACAAATATTTTGTCCAAACAACAGATGATTTCACAATTTTTCCAATTAATACACACTCATATGACAAGGGCAACTACTAAACAGAACGACGACTACTATTTTGCCCTGTAAATGCAACTTACTTGGTACAATTTGTCCACTTCTTCAGTCTTGAGCTGGCTTGGCGTAAATTTTTTCTTGCGCTTTCATGGCAGCTGCTACTATCAGATCTCAAATCTACAACTCGGAGTGCCCGCCCACTTTGTATTGAATGATACTGAATTTCGCGTAGCGTTTCCAATCCCGGTCACGTAGTCTATAATATCTATGGTTGCATGTTGACGCATGCGCAGTAAGCTTCAGTATTCATTGGCCTGGCCTGGCGCTGCGCCTTCTTGATCTTGATCTTGCAGCTTGTCGCGTGTCGACATTTACCAGCTTTTATCGCCTAGGGTGTGATGGCATTATTGCGTTCCTGAATGACCGCAAATTTTTCAATGTAAATAACTTTTGGGTTTGCCTCACTTGACACTACGATCAAAAGCTTATGACAAGATGTCTTCACTGAAGTTGACGGTCAACGTGCCTGGAAAGGATAATGTACAGGTGAGTCTCTAGACCTCAGTTGCTTCTGTGTTGCTACTCATGATAGTTCATGCATTTATATCTTGTTGCACTCGAACTCACACAAAACGCACACATGCGTGTCAGTCTCCATCGAGCCAGCTGGGAACCAGAGTGCCTGCTCAAGACTACGAGAAGCTGAGAAGAAAGCACATCTCTAACAATACCCTGTTTGAAGACCCCTACTTTCCCGCGGACAGCTCGTCGCTGTTTTTCAGCCAAAAACTTCCCTTCTCACCAGAATGGAAAAGACCAGGGGTAAGTAACAACACACAGAGACACAAAATTGTCTTGCACAGAACAGAGTGTAGATCTGTATGCATTTTAATACATGGACACACTAGACTGTGTTATTGGTTGCCAGAAATTCTATAGTTATTGCTTGCTGAGTATTGGCTTGTCCAGTATTGATCTTCGTGAATATCACAGAGATATCATAGAGATAGCGTCATTTGTCATTGAATTTGTAATAAACACCCACTGGTAGTTTGTAAACTAACCCTGGCCAATGCAAAGATCACAAAATATCATCACAGTTCACTGGTAACCATAGTAGCTACATTGTGATGACTGACCTCCACTCATTTCTAAAGTATGTTCAGCATTCCTTGTTTGCAAATTTGTTGCTCCCTAGCAACCAACACTGCAGTATATAGTTTAATGTGGGTGCGTGGGTTTGTATAATAGTAAGGGCTACCATTGCTTACTGGCTGGATTGAGTTATGTATGCCTGGAGATATGACCTATTTTGGATTTAGTTGTGGCTGGAATGTGTACACTGCATACTAATGATTTCATGTGCTTGGCAGTTGGCCCTTCATTGGATGGCTTAATTTTGTATGGAAGGGTAGATTGTTTGGGAAATGAACTCTCTCCAAGTACCACTTGGAACAATTGTTAGTAGCTACATAATATCTATAAATACTTTGGTTGCTTAGGCAATGGCAAACAGACACACACACACACACACACACACACACACACACACAAACACACCCACCAACTCTGTGACACATCACAACATGTCACATACATCCAGGAACTAGTGCGAGAGCCAAAGCTCTACAGTGGTGGAGCCAGCAGGTTTGATGTCTCTCAAGGAATGTTGGGAGACTGTTGGCTTGTGGCAGCCATTGCCTCCATAACACAAGACAAAATACTCTTGAACAAGGTATAATGATATTGTACCCTAACATTGCACAATGATTATTTTCAAAGGATTGAACAATAGTAAAGGCAAGATGTAAATAATCAATTCTGTGTTTTGTTTATGCCTTTAATGTTTGTTTGATAAACAATGCAATAAAGGCTGGGGTTCTCCCTTAGCCACCCGCTGTATGTATTAATGTATTTCTGTACATATGTCAAACAGGTCATTCCTGATCAGGGTGGTTTTGAGAAGCCCTATGCTGGGATCTTTCTCTTCCGTTTCTGGCACTTTGGTGAGTGGGTGGACATTGTGGTGGATGACCGCCTTCCAACACATAATGGAAGACTCATTTTCATCCATTCTGAGGATGACAATGAATTCTGGAGTGCCTTGTTGGAGAAGGCCTATGCCAAGTAAGAATTGCTCCCATGTATGCACACACACATTTGACTTGACTGTTCTGTGTGTAATATTGATGTCTCACCCTGAAAGGGACAAGAACTGGGTGATGCCATCAAAATAAAATTATGACACCCTGTAGTCAGTATAAGCAAGCAAAGTGAANCACACACACACACACACACACACATGCACACACAGGCTGTATGGTGGCTATGAGGCTCTGAAAGGTGGCAAGACATCTGAAGCCATGGTGGACTTCACTGGAGGAGTGGTAGAGAGTTATAGCCTGAAAGATGCTCAAGCTGATGAACTCTTCAAAAAAGTTCAAACTAATGCCAAGAGAGCATCACTTATGAGCTGCTCTATCGCGTAAGGATTATCAACTAGCTACATATGACGGATTATATTAATATCAGTTGTGCGTGTACGCGCAGTGAATGAATAATTATTATGTACATGTCATGCTTGCAGGCATTTTTGGTTACTCAGTTGTTTAGTTCCTTTGTGTAGGAGTAAATAGCTAGCCTCATTTCCAAGCTTCAAATTCCCCTTCTTCAAGTGTTTTTCTTTTTTTTTTTTTTGAAAAAATATTCGTGATGAAGGAGCCTTATAAGTATGCTACAGTATCAGTTGATAAATTTTTGTACATTAACATGTGCATGATACGTACTTGACAATCCCAACACCAACATGCACTACAGGGCTAAGACTAGGAAAGACATGGAGGCCAAGCTTGACTCTGGTTTGGTGCAGGGCCACGCCTACTCTGTGACTGGAGCTACAACTGTTGACGTCCGTGGGAAACAAATTCGATTGTTGAGGGTTCGAAACCCCTGGGGGCAAAAGGAGTGGAATGGAGACTGGAGTGACAAGTGAGCCTCATGTTTTCATTGCAAACACACATCACTCGAGTGACTATGTAATAGAATATTGCCTATAGCAACCAGCAGTATCGAACCAAAGTATGTAAAACTTGTAGGAGTTGCTGTAGTTTATACAGCACCTTAAGATTGATACTCTGTTTTGCTACAAGGAGAAAAGTAGAACATCTTGTAGGTGAATCGCAATTTAATTCTTGTGATTTATATGCATGATCTCGATCTGTCAGGATCTGTGTATGTGGAAACATGCACTATCAAATTGAATGTTTTGTTTTAACCAGACTGGCACGACTCTACAGAATGCGTGCTTGCAGGAATTTAAGTGGCTTTTCAATTGTAGCAGTGTATTGTATAGCTGCAAAATTTCGTGGTCGTGAAAAGTCTGTCTTTGGCTGGTTAGAACTAATTTTGTGAATCACGATCTCTCAAATTATATTGCCATTAATTATACGGTTTCTAAAATTAATTTTGTCAAGAAAAGTTTCATGATAATTATACGGTCCAATCATGAAATTCACGAAAACATTATAAAAAATTTGAAGCTATAATTATGGTACTTAAACTGCCAAGTAATGTAACTGACATGTACCTTTGACAAATACGTAGCCTATAAACTGACTAGCTGTTTTTGACATTGCTCTTTGCTATAGCAAATACACAACAAAAAAATCTTAACATTCGGCCTTTGATCAGCAATGTGACATTGTATAAAGTGTGTAGGAGTGGATCCTTGTAGTACATATGACACCTTGTTAGTGAGAATTTCTTAACCAAAGGAGGTGAATTAGTGGTTTAACATCTGCACGGATCGACTCAAATTACTTATAAAAGACTGCATTGAACACTGGATTGCTGTTTAATTCCAGCAGGAACAGCAATTTAACATCTAGTGTTTTAACATATCCTATTGTTTGAACTACATCAGTGTTTCCCCCAAAGAGGGGTAGGGAGGTGCTCCCCACTCCTTTCAACTACCCCCTCCCCATACAAGTACATATTAGACTACTAATTTTCAGAGAATTTTAAGCAACTCCCCCACTCCCCCACCTCCCCCCCTTATTTTTGTCCTGGGGGAAACACTGTACATGTATACTCAATTCACTGATCGTACCTTATTTTACACAGCTCTCCAACCTGGAAGACCATCTCTGCCTCCAAGCGTAAGGAGCTTGAAGCTGAGAACAAAGAAGATGGTGAATTCTGGATGAGCTTCTCCGACTTTCAGAAACACTTTACCGACTTTGAAATCTGCAGTGTGTCCGTCGATCAACTCTATGAGGATGACAAGGGTACGTTGATTGGGCATTGATTACTGTCTATATTACGACAGTAGAAAATAGCCGTCCTTCACAGTTTGTATAGAATTGTGGTGCTGTAGAGCGAAGGGTTGTAAAGTCCTACCTATATAATTCTCCAGGTAGAAACTCAAAAAGAGAGCTATAGTTTGAGGGGGAGAGAAAGCTTCCTTCCTCCCTCTCTCTACACTAATGATAAATTCAAAAACCCCTGCATTTATTCTGTATCCTTTTCCTCATCTTATTCATCTGCCAATTCACTAACCCTGCCACTCATTTGCATCTTACTGTAGTTAAAAACTGGAATTCTATTGTCAAGTCTGGAAGCTGGTTGTCCAGCACTGGTACGGCAGGAGGTTGTCGTAACTATCCCACGTTTGTCAAGAACTCCCAGTACATAGTGGACCTCAAGGAGGATGATGATGGCGATGGGAAGTGCTCCTGCCTTGTGGCACTCATGCAGAAACATCGTCGCAAGCAGAAAAAGATGGGAGTTCAGGATCTCTGCATTGGATTCTCCGTCTACAAGGTGTGCATTAACTTGTTCATCATTTTCTGTGGGAAATTTTTATTGCTTGGTCTTTTTTTGGTTATGACAACAAAAATTTTAGATTTTTTTTTTACAATAATGGGCTAACAGAGCTATACTCATAATAATTATGTATGTTGGATACTTTGATAAAATCTTTACATCCTGATAAATTCTTTTTTTTTTTATTTATTCAGGCCCCACCTGAGGGTGATGTGCTGACTAAGCAGTATGTGGACTACAACTACAGCACTGGAACGTCTGGTTCATTCACCAATGCCAGGGAGGTGCAGGCGCGGTTCGACTTGGACCCTGGTCGTTATATCATCCTGCCTTGTGCCTTTAAACCTGATGAAGAGGGAGACTTTCTCTTGAGGATCTTTACCGAGAAATTGTCAACGACGCCAGCTGCCAGGTAGTCTATGCTACTTTTAGCTGTACTATAGATGAGTAGTAAAATGCATGTGCATCTGTACATTCTAACTCTGCACTGTGTATCATCTCTCTCTCTCTCTCTCTCTCTCTCTCTCTCTCTCTCTCTCTCTCTCTCTCTCTCTCTCTCTCTCT
>CAXIPT010000007.1:2073248-2159306 GCA_964030475.1 Tethya wilhelma | reverse complement strand
CACACACACACACACACACACACACACACACATACACACACACACACACACTCATCTCCACAGGATGATAAAAGTGGTAGCCTCAATCTCAGTGAATTTATCAAGCTTCTCAAGACCATTGGTTCATGGAAGGTAAGATATAATTTTTTTTAAATTTCTGTACTTTCAAAATTATGTGAGTTATGCTAATTGATTTTGATTTTGTGCGATTATACAGAAAATGTACTTCAACTTTGACAAAGATCGATCTGGAACTCTGGAGAGAGCAGAAGTTGCTAGTGCCATCAAAAGTCTTGGTACGTTGTCCACCATACCTCCTCATAGTTTATTGTATCACTAAAATTTAATGGTTATTGCAAAAAAAAAACAGTGCTGGAGTGAACATTTGAACATTCCGTATATTCGTTCATTGGTAGAATATTTGAACAACTCAAATACTACACAAATAACCACTATCAAGGTACGTGTATTTCCAGTTTCAATCATTGAGAGATTTATTCAGACTCAACATATAATCTCAGAATTGCCTACAAAAGGTTGAATAATTCTAACCCTTCAATAAACGGCCAGCTATTTAATATGCAGCACATCAAAGATAGTGGGTGTGGTCAAGCATTCGAACCTTTGTTCATCAGCAAAGTGAAACATTAGACCTATTTTAATTCAACTTTGTTCAAACAAATGACCATTTATGATGCATGCATGAGAATACTACTGTATCAGGCATTTTTTTCAAGGGAAACAAATTTTGCGGATTTGATTCAGTTTTCAGATTGTCTTGCTCGCTATTGCGATAGTACTACACAGCAAAATTCATGAATTTTATTTTCCAGGATCACTCCCAAATCTGTGAAAATTACTCCCTCAAAAAAAAATCCTTTTTGCAAATGACTAAAGGGTCTACTGTCAGAGAGAGGCCTGGTTCTATTTTATTGTACTTTTATCCTGTACTTACACTATGTTGTGCACACACGCTCACATGCTCACACGCTATTCCCAGGATACAACCTCACTCCCAAGTCCATTGCTATCCTATTCAATCGTTTTGCCACCAAAAGGAAGTACATGAAGTTGGACGACTTTGCCTCATGTCTATCTCGTGTGAAAATCATGAACGGTAACAGAAAATTTTTGTTACCATAATTATAGCGGGTAAAATTTGGTGAATTATTCTTCAAATCGCCAAATAGAAAAGTCAAAAAACAGTTTTATACACACGCTCGTAAACATTGCAGCGTATGGAATTTAATTGCCTAAAATGGGAATTCACCAAATTGTAAACCAGCCAAATTTACTCGCTCTACTGTATCTCTGTTTCAATAATAATTATTATAATAATAATAATACTATTATAGCATAGATAATAGAGACTCACGTACCTATGATTATAGCAACTATTTTCATCTTTAGTTCAGCAAGACTAGTAAAGTTTACTGCCAAATTATTCTTAGTATATACATTAATTCCGGATCGAGTTCAGTTTTATTTCCATCACACTAGTGTACCCATAATATTTTATCACTCTCTTTATTGGTTCTATAATAATAATAATGATATAATTTATTAATTTTATGTGAAATATTCAAAACTATATTGTTTTGTGTGATTGCAGATACCTATGAGAGGTTGAGTAAGGGGAGCTCCCGCATTCAGCTCTCCCAGGATGAGGTATGTGATACTGAAGTGCTTGCAATTGTTATAATTTTTGTGCATGTACCTTTATTCATGTAAATCTATCCTTGTTGCAGTTTTTCCAAATCACTCTGGATGCTTGATGTTGATCGAAAACCCCCATATTTCATTCCAATTCTACTTTTGCTGTGTAAACAAAGAGAGAACTTTTAGAAAATTATTGTCAGTGAAGCAGATTAGATTTCATTAGTTATATTTAGTTATGTATTGACTGTTCTCAGATCTTACAACTTGCCTTAAAACTTTTTATCCTACAATATAATTATAGCAATAATTATTATTATGGACATTAATTTTTCAATCATGATTTAAGAAGTACATTTCCTTTTTTTTTTTTTCCCCATTGTCCCTATAATAAAGCTCTCCTTCAATTTTTCTCTAGTGGTCTACATATAATGATAATGTACTTTGTCATGCATTGGATGGTATCGATATATAGGCTGGCTATTATAGTGCAGGGTCCATCCATGCATAGAGTCCTATACATGCAGTATGATAGTAATATTATGTATTATTATGTATCAGGAGTCTCGACCTCTGTAGAACATTCAGTCCAATCGAATTACATTGATATATTTGCCAGCAGAAATCTAAGAGTCTCCTAAAGCCCTTACTGAGGCCACTGGCTTAGACCAGAAGCTTTAAAACTGCCATGGACGCGCCGCAGGAAGGACATGCCGCGGCTTCTCTTTAATTAATGCGCATGCGCAGTGAAAAACAAGCCGAGCAGTAGTCAGTATAAATATTAAACTTGAACAGCTAGCTTTGAGCTATGCTTTGAGTTTGCAAAAAAAAAAATCTAGGTGAGGAGCATTCGAAGATTTTGCTTGTGTCGAGATGTCTGCTTTGACTCATAGATCGAAGTCGACACGCATGGTCGAGGTAAGTCAAGTTGGACAAATTTTGTCACAGTGTGTTTTTTTTTTTTTTTTCCTAAATGTATAAACTGCCGTCAGTTATTTTGCTGTACAGTACTACTCGAACTCAAGCGTACACACATACCTTTCAGTCTTCATCCAGACTGCAGCCTGGAGCCAATCTACCAGCTCAAGATTACGAGAAGCTGAGAAGAACATGCCTCCGTACCAATACCCTGTTTGAAGACCCTTACTTTCCCGCGGACGACTCTTCGCTGTTTTACAGCCAAAAACTTCCCTTCACGCCAGTTTGGAAAAGACCAGGGGTAAGCTCATTATGTATAAAATTAATACAGCTTCCTAAAAACTCACATGAAGTGCACGTTGTACACACTTCAGGCTATAGCCTATAGGCTTGGTTCTATAGTCTATAGCCAGTCAGACTGTCATATAATACTGCAACTGAATTACATTATATATCTGAAATAAAAAGCTGTTAAGTGCATGATGCTGATGTAATTCTAAGATGTTCTCAAACTAAAGTAACTCACAAATGCTGCTTCTCATCAGCACTTGAACACGCACCCATGACATATTATATTGTGACGTATCGTACACACATGCAGGACCTGGTGTCAAACCCTAAGCTCTACAGTGGTGGAGCCAGCAGGCTTGATGTGATTCAAGGGATTTTGGGAAACAGTTGGCTTGTAACAGCCATTGCCTCATTAACACAAGACTCACTGCTGCTGAAAAAGGTAGATAAAAGTATCCCATTAGATTGTCATTGCTATGTATACTATGTGCAATTAATGGATCAGATTATCTCCCTCATGTATATATATATATAGCTTGTCTCAACATTATGTGTACACATACCACATTAAATTTTATTTCTTTCTGTATTTGAACAGGTCATTCCTGATGACCAGAATACTAGTTTCATTGCAGGGATCATTCTCTTCCGTTTCTGGCACTTTGGTGAGTGGGTGGACATTGTTGTGGATGACCGCCTTCCAACACACAATGGAAAACTCATTTTCATTCATTCTGGTGACGACGACGAATTTTGGAGTGCCTTGTTGGAGAAGGCCTATGCCAAGTAAGAATTAATTGTGCTCTCTTTCTCTTAAGCTTGGGCACACACACACACACACACACACACACACACACACACACACGCTGTATGGTAGCTACGAGGCTCTAGCAGGTGGCAAGACATCTGAAGCCATGGTGGACTTCACTGGAGGAGTGGTCGAGACTATTGATCTCCAAAATTCTCGGGAACCGTTCTTCGAGAAAGTTCTTATTAATTCTCGTAGAGCATCACTAATAAGCTGCTCTATCGCGTAAGGCCTAGTTGTTCTTTAGCAATACGTACTGTATAATCATAATAATTATGTTGTACACAAATTGAATGTGTAAACGATGGTTACCTGTACTTGTACAATGCATCTCATATGCTTAATTTGGACACTTTCAGTTACTCAACTAGTTCTCTTTTACAGGGCTAGGGATAGGACAGAAGTGGAGGCCAAACTTGACACTGGTTTGATAAAAGGCCATCCCTACTCTGTGACCAGTGCAGCCACTGTTCAAGTCCGTGGGAAAGAGGTTAACTTGTTGAGGATTCGAAACCCCTGGGGCCAAAAGGAGTGGAATGGAGACTGGAGTGACAGGTGAGCCCTGCAAATGACAATTGAGGAATCAATCTGTTCACAGTGTTGTACATCAACAAAATTACAATAATTGTTACAGTACAAATTTCAGCACTTAACATGAAAAGAAGCTTTGACTGAATTAAAGTACCACAAACTAAATTGAAATTCACAAGCATCGCTGCAAACAGATTAATTCCTCAATTGCCATTTTAGTACTTGACATTAAAAGTGCCACAAAATAAAACAAACATCACTGTAAACAGATTAATTCCTTGTAATTACAATTTCAGTACGTAACATGAAAAGAAGCTTTGACTAAATTAAAGTACCACAAACTAAATTGAAATTCACAAGCATCACTGCAAACAGATTAATTCCTCAATTGCCATTTTTAGTACTTGACATTAAAAGTGCCACAAAATAAAACAAACATCACTGTAAACAGATTAATTCCTTATAAATACAATTTCAGTACGTAACATGAAAAGAAGTTTTGACTAAATTAAAGTATACCACAAACGAAATTGAAATTCACAACAACCCAAACATCACTGTAAACAGATTAATTCCTAAATATAACCAAATTGAAATTTACAACAGAAATTGTTCCATTTACAATAGTGTTTGTTGTTTGTGCCTCTTTCTTGTCAATTATAAGTGCTGGAATTTGTAAATCAAAAATAATGTTTGTGTGTCTGTGTCAAATAATAATAGCAATATAATTTAGAGGAATCTTTCAGCTTACATGTGCAGTGATCCTTGTTATAATAGGCTGAGTTTATTTGTGGTACTGAGTATATATCTTTCTTGTATTAATGGCCACTGCACCAGTGCATGTATGTACTACTAATAGTACGTTTCCTAGCAACCATTCAGTAGACTCAGGGTATGTTATGGCTCCTAACTTAGGGTTGGTATATACTTGCTCTCATAAAACAAAGAGGGAGGTATAACATCTTGTACAGGTGGTGGGCTAAAGCTTTTGGTCAAAAAAATCACAAATTCAGAGTTACTTGTTTACTCTAACAATATTATATATATACTACTAAGGTAGCGGTGGGGAGTCTGGGAATGAGCCTACTACTAAGGACATGACTGGTGTTGCTTACCATTCAACTATTGTTTTCTGAGCCCTGCCTATTACATAAAACAGAAGGTCTGGCGTGGTTTAGGAAGCTAGGCAACTGTATTCACATTTAATTTGATTATAAACCCTTGAACCAGAAGGTGTAAAGTGTGTAGGAGTAATTGCACACCTTATATGACTGTAGTTTGTCAACCAAAGAAGTACACACAATATCTGCTGGTGAGGTGACAAAAAGCCAAAGTTATTTATCGGCTGAATTCATAGCATACAGCTGTTGTAACTGACCTATATACACAATTGTATGAATCAAATTGTAGAGACATCTCTAGAAGCATGCAAGTGATCAGAGGAGGTTCAACACGGTTGACCTTTGCTTGACCTTTTGCAATTAAAGTCCTTCAAGTCCTCCATGTGTTCAATACATTATACGTGCGCGTGAACCTCCTCTGGCAGGTGATATATACCTAGCTACAAATTATGCATGCTAATCAGATTATGAGAATCCATTAGTGGTAAAGGTGACTAGACCAAACATTATGACACAGAGACCATAATTTAACTGATCACAACTCAATCATACTGTGAACATGCAAGAACCAAGATCCAAGAAAAATGACATAATACTACACATTGTCATAGTAACAGTATTACAATAAAGAGTACATTGAAGATCTACAGTAAAGCTAGAAATTTTCAAGGAGTAATACTTTTGTGGAAAGGTGATTGCATTAATTTTTGTGATTTATTTTCTAGAGTGAGCAGCTTTGCCGTAAATTGCAATACAATGCTGGATTTTTGTGGGTAAATTTTTTGCGGATCGCTGGCGATCCACCAGTTAAAACAACGTAAAATTTATCATCCTCAAAAAATTTCTAGCTATATGGTGTGTTATACAGTAACTCCCAAACATCCTCCTAATATATACAATACTCATGCAGCTCTCCTGTGTGGAAAGAAATCTCAGCTTCTTCGCGTCGGGAGCTTCAATACAGGGATGAAGATGGTGAATTCTGGATGAGCCATTTTGATTTCCAGAAACACTTTACAGAGTTGGAAATTTGCAGCATCTCCTTTGATCAACTCGATGAGGATGAATCAGGTGCATGCGTATTATATTAATCAGTGTTTGCTTATTAATTTTTTTTGTCTCTGACACTGCTTTGCCTGGTACACAGTCACTATATTCACAAGTTCAAAATTTCCTTTAAAAGACTCTGGCTTTCAATGGCTTTTTCTGAAGCATCTTGATCGGTCCTTCATTGATTTTGCATTTTGCATTAATAGTGAAAAACTGGAATTCTTTCATCATTTCTGGAAGTTGGTCCTCCAACACTGATACGGCAGGAGGTTGTCGTAACTTCCCCACCTTTGTCAAGAACCCCCAGTACCTTGTGGACCTCCAGGAGGATGGTGATGGTGATGGGAAGTGCTCCTGCATCATTGCACTCATGCAGAAAGATCGTAGCAAACAGAAAAAGATGGGCGCTGAGGATCTCAGCATTGGATTCTCCATCTACAAGGTGTGCAGCTGCTTTGATTTCATTACCATAATTATTATTGTTGTATAAAATGAAAATTATGTGCATTTACTTTGTAATAGCTATAGGCATCAATTACTATTTGGCAGCTAGGCTATAATTATACAACTATTATGATTGTATAATAATTGTTATAAACAATGATGAATGATTTTAATCATGAAAATTTTGAGATTTATTGTAAAAAAATCCACTATTTTGAACTATTGGTTTCAGGCCCCACCTGAGGGTGATGTGCTGACTAAGCAGTATGTGGACTACAACTACAGTACTGGAACGTCTGGTTCATTCACCAATGCCAGGGAGGTGCAGGCGCGGTTTGAGTTGGACCCTGGTCGTTATATTGTCATCCCTTGTGCCTTTAAACCTGGTGACGAGGGAGACTTTCTCTTAAGGATCTTCACCGAGAAAGAATCATCTGGCAGGTATACAAGTATAAATGCATGCATGCAGTAGTGCAGTGAATGCTACTCTTCTCTCTCTGCATCTGTCTGTCTATAGAGCTGCTGGCCATGGAGTAGTTCAGCATACTGGTAATACTAGGATTGATAAACTGAGGGAGATGTTTGATCGTTTAGCTGGATCTGATGGTGAAATGGATCCATCTGAGCTACAAGATGTGCTCACGGCAAGTTTCAGTAAAGGTGGGTGTCACTGTGGGTGTGACATATGATACATATTCGTGCTTTATTGATGTACATTTTTCTTCACACACACACACACACATGTACACACACACATGTATAGATATGGGCAAGGCCACCTTCTCTTTGGAAGCCTGTAAAGCTATGACTGCCATGTTGGATGTAAGTTTTACTACAACTGATGGAGATTAATTCTGGAACCTCCTGCATACACATATATGCACACACACACACACACACACACACACACACACACACACACACAGGAGGATGATAGTGGTGGCCTGAATTTCAGTGAATTTAAGGTGCTTCTGGGCACCATTGGCAAATGGAAGGTATGACATAATAATTGTTGTGATTTGAATTAATTTAGATACATACTAAAGTTTCTTTCCATTATACAGAAAATGTTCTACAAGTTTGACAAAGACCGAACTGGAACTTTGGAGAAAAGGGAGATTTTTGCTGCCATCAAAAGTCTTGGTAGGTTGACATTCTATCATGCCTTCTAAGTAGACATTATAGCTAGGGTTCCTTGAAATTTAGGTATGAGCGAGAATTGATAAAGGACACTTTGAATTATTTTTATGTACAATATACACACTAGCTGTAGCTCTCTTGCACACATGCACCACCATCCGCAGGATACGATCTCAGTATGACCAACTCAAGCATCCTTTTCAATCGTTTTGCCAAACGAAGGAAGTACATGAATCTGGATGACTTTGCCTCCTGTCTTGTTCGTATGAAAATCATGAATGGTATAGAGTTGTTCTGACTAGTAGTATGCATGGCATAATTATCATATATACATGCTCTTGACAGCGAGTTCTCTACAAGAGCTTTTTAAGTGACTGATCCAGCAATGATTGCTATTTGAAAAAAAAATTTTTTTTCAAAACATGTTTTTTTTACCTACCACTTTCTCACTGAGTACATAATAAAAAATTATAAAAATTAAAATTAATTGAATTTCTTGATCTAAACAAGTAGTTGTTTTGTGTTATTGCAGATACCTATGAGAAGTTGAGTAAGGATGGTTCTTCTGTACAGCTCCCCCGGGATGAGGTATATGTAATAAACTCTTTGTTGCTTTCCACTGTCATGACTGTATAAAATTATAATTACCTGCATTGCTTCAGTTTTTCAAGATCACTCTGGATGCTTGATTGAGCCCTTGTTAAACTACTACCACTATAATCCCAATGTAAAGAGATTGAACTTTAAAGATATCAGAGAAACATAATAATATTATAATACTAAAACTAATTGAATTCCCAAATTGACTGTGTATAAAGAGATTGAACTTTATTAGGTAAATTTCATTAATTTTGTTGGCTATCAAAGCAAATTTGACTGTTAATCTCAAATCTTAAATTACAAGTTTTCCCCATAATAATATTATTGTTATCAGTAAGAATCTAAAAAAAAACAACATTTCAATGTAAAAATATTAGGAGTGTTCGGGTTCCCTTCTCCGCCCCTCCCCTCCCCTCCAATCCCCCCATCCATATTATAATAATCACACTTTCCCTTAAACTCAAGTTTCAGTTTTTCTCAGTGGTCTACCCATATGTGATGGGTCATGATATTGACTGACGACTGGCAAGTGTATAGTCTGACCAAGAGTCTCAGCCATTGCTCGGGTGTATATAGATTCCTATATTTCTACAACAGATTCCCATGTACTTCAGTCCCAGCTCCATACAATGCTCTGTGAACTTCACAATCTCTTTCATGCTCATGTATATAGAAGGCGTCCAACCCGTGAGGATAGACTGGGCTATTCATAGCGCCTCTAGAGCCTTGGGAGTTGGAACATTGTACCGTATATATATAGGGTAGTGTCATTCCTCATGTTCGATCAATGTTACCATGGCTGCATTGAAAGATCGGAAGACTTTATAATATTGAGTGCAATCTCTGCTTCACTGAGGAAAGGAATCATTTTGGCAATGATGTAATCTTCTCTTTCCTCTCTTGCCCAGCGAACTTGCTCCTAAATTAATGGCGGGTGGAGTGAGCAACTGTAAGAAAACATAATCATTATAGGAAGATGCGGAGAATTGATTATTGATCTCTTAGACTGTTTATCCCCTTTTTCGTAAATGTTCTGCATTTTCATACTGAATCATACACTCTCCTTCAATTTTTCTCTGTGGAGGGTGGAGTCAATAGATATTAGCCTATTCAAGGTATGTATTATCAAGAGTCTCAGCCTCTGTAGAACATTTAGTCCAAATTACAAATTGATAATTTGCCAACGGAAATCTGAGAGACTCCTAAAGCCCTTACTGAGGCCAGACCAGAAACTTTAGCGGGTTCTCTTTAAATGCGCATGCGCAGTGCAAAACAAACCGAGTGCAAGTGCGAGTCAACAGTCAGCAGGAACTTAACAGCTAGCTTTGTGTTTATAGCAAAAAAAACTTGACTTCGAAGGTTTTGCTCGTGTCGAGATGTCTACATTGACTCATAGATCGAAGTCGACACGCATGGTCGAGGTAAGTCACTGAGTTGGACGAATTTTTGTTATGTGCAACCACCGTCAATGAATCTTACTGTA
Organism: Tethya wilhelma; assembly: GCA_964030475.1. Lineage (NCBI taxonomy): Eukaryota > Metazoa > Porifera > Demospongiae > Tethyida > Tethyidae > Tethya > Tethya wilhelma. The sequence goes on along the minus strand of CAXIPT010000007.1, from coordinate 2,149,264 downwards.
CTCGAACTCACACACACATATCTTTCAGTCTTCATCCAGACCGCAGCTTGGAACCAATCTGCCCGCTCAAGATTACGAGAAGCTGAGAAGAGCATGCACCCGTACCAAAACCCTGTTTGAAGACCCTTACTTTCCCGCGGACGACTCGTCACTGTTTTACAGCCAAAAACTTCCCTTCACGCCAGTTTGGAAAAGACCAAAGGTAAGCTCAATACGTATAATTAGTACAGCTTCCTAAAAACAGTCTTATATATAGGTGAGACCTACAGAAACCACAGAAACTAATAAAGTTTATGCATACATAACTCTTACAATGTCATCTGATCAGCTGATTTCAGCCTATCTGAAATTAAGCTGTTCAGTGCATGATCAGATGTAAAAGCAAACAGATTCTCAAAGTATCTCTTAACTCCATGCTTCTCATCAACACTCACACACACACACACACACACACACACACACCCTGTACATGTGACACAATATGTCATGCATGCATCGTCGACGTGACATGTCACAAATAATCACTCGCAATAAAATGCATGGCAGGACCTGGTGTCAGCACCTAAGCTCTTTACTGATGGAGCCAGCAGGTTTGATGTGAATCAAGGAATGTTGGGAAACAGTTGGCTTGTGGCAGCCATTGCCTCACTAACCCAGGACAAAATACTGTTGAAGAAGGTACACATAATAATTATTATCGTGATCAAATTATCATGCACTGTAAATTGATAATAATTATTCTGTGTGCAATAATAATTGGTGACCATTCCTCATGCAGCCAGGCTCAACATAATTATGTACTGCTATTATTAAGTGGTTCATTTATTTCTGTATTTGAACAGGTCATGCCTTCTGACCAGCTGAGAGGTTTTGATGAGCCAAGCTATGCTGGGATCTTTCTCTTCCATTTCTGGCATTATGGTGAGAGGGTGGACATTGTTGTGGATGACCGCCTTCCAACACACAATGGAAAACTCATTTTCACCCATTCTGCGAGTGAAAATGAATTCTGGAGTGCCTTGTTGGAGAAGGCCTATGCCAAGTAAGCATTGTGTGCTCTCTTACTAGCTTTCTCTCAGGCACACGCACACATACACACACACACACACACACACACACACACACACACAGGCTCTATGGTAGCTACGAGGCTCTGAAAGGTGGCAAGACATCTGAAGCCATGGTGGACTTCACTGGAGGAGTGGTCGAGACTATTACTCTTCGAGATTCTCAACCAGATGAACTTTACAAGAAAATTTTAAAAAGTACCAAAAGATCAACACTAATGAGCTGCTCTATTGAGTAAGGATTGGTCATTTTTTTATGTTAATGTATGATGTAAAAATATTAATTTTTGGTTGTGTACTGTCAATGTGAATATAATGGACATTTTCAGCTACTCAACTAGTACTCTTTTACAGGGCTAGGGATAGGACAGAAGTGGAGGCCAAACTTGACACTGGTTTGATAAAAGGCCATCCCTACTCTGTGACTAGTGTAGCCACTGTTCAAGTTCGTGGGAAAGAGGTTAACTTGGTGAGGATTCGAAACCCCTGGGGCCAAAAGGAGTGGAATGGAGACTGGAGTGACAAGTGAGTCCTGCAAATGGCAATTGAGGAATGAAATCCACGAACATTTTTGTACAGCAAACAGATTTTTTCCTAAAATTAATTATAAACTTCTGCACTTTACACTAAATGTAGCATAAACTAAATTCAAAGCCTCTTTTCAATGTTTTCATGTCAAGAGCTGAAATTTGTAATTGAGGAATTAATCTGTTTAGTGATGTTTGTGAACCTGGTGAGAGAAGAAGGATAAAACATTATGTGTTAGTTCACAGACTGGGACATAGATAGAATGGCTATGGGAGGGGTTAAAGTCAAATTCACACAGAAATGGATTTATTTACAGTAATGCTTGTAGTTTGTACCTCTTTTCATATCAAGTGCTGAAATTCATAAATCCAGAATGTAAAATTTTATCTGTTTGCATGTCATTAATTTTTATGTTGGTGTGAAACAATTTAAGAATTAATTTACAATGACATCATGCAGGATCTAGACATTGTAAGTTCTATGAGTACCTTCATTGAATTAATAACTGCTGCACCAGTACTACATGTATGCACCACTAATAGTATTATGTTTCCTAGCAACCGTGCACTAGCAATGCATATGTACTAGGAGTGAATTGTTGTGGTTCCTCAGTGGTGGAATAAAAGCTTTTGGTCACCATATCACGAATTCAGGGTTACTTGTGTACTGTTCACACTAACTGACATGACTTGTGTTGCTTACGATTCAACTATTGTTCTGTAAGCCCTACCTATTACAACACTATGCTCTGAGCCCACTACAAAATTAGCAAACCATGCCCTCCTCACATGCTGAGCATCACAGGAAGACCTGGTTTCCAAGCTAACAAAATCGCATTTAATCACTTTGATTATAAACCTTTGAACTAGAACATAATAACAATTAAGTTACACACCTTATGGCTATAGTTTGTCAACCAAAGGGGGTGCATGGTACTGATTGCTTCAATTTGGCCATCTCAACCATGGTTTGCTGTGCTCCTGTCAATGCTCGTCAGGAAGCCTCTGCAACATCTGCTGGTGCATGAGGTGATGTACAATCAAAATCAAAGTTATCAGCTGAACCCATAGCAGCTGCTGTATGTCTGTTATCTAAACCTTTTTTTCTGAGAACCTGGATCATATTGCATGCAACACTTGCAGCTCCAGACAAGTAGTGCCTGAGGGAAATACAACTGTTATGATCATACTCACTTGTGGTGCATTAAGGTGACTAAACCAAACATTTTGACACAGAGACCATAATCTAACCATTAAACAGGATACAATACCTGTAAATATTACAGTACAGTATAAAATAATCATACACATTGTAATAACGTGCATTTTACCAAAATGAGATCAGTGTTTATTATATTATACGGTGACACCAATTGAACCATTTTACATGCATGCAGCTCTGAAGAATGGAAGATGGTCTCGTCTTCTGTGCGTCAGCAGCTTCAAGTAGAAAGGAATGAAGATGGTGAATTCTGGATGAGCTTTTCTGACTTTCAGAAGCACTTTACCGAGTTGGAAATTTGCAGTCTCTCAGTTAATCAACTCGATGAGGATGAAAAGGGTGCGTGTATTAATACCGTAGCTTTATTTTGGTCTCCAGCTGACACAACTTTGCCTGGTACACTATTATTATTTATAAGATTTTTAGTTTGAGTCAAAATTTCTAAAATCTCCAGGCCTTTCAATTATTCATAATAAACTGAACATTTTCTATTTCTGAATCCTCTCGATTGAGTTATTCATTTTGCATTGATGCATCTTAATTTGTATCATTATTAGTGAAAAACTGGAATTCTGTCGTCAAGTCTGGAAGTTGGTCATCCACCGATGGTACGGCAGGAGGCTGTCGTAACTTCCCCACCTTTGTCAAGAACCCCCAGTACGTTGTGGAGCTCCAGGAGGATGATGATGGTGATGGGAAGTGCTCCTGCATCATTACACTCATGCAGAAAGAACGTCGTGAGCAGAAAAACTTGGGAGTAAAAAATCTCTGCATTGGATTCTCCATCTATAAGGTTTATCTTATCACCATTATAAAACAATAAAAATGAAAGCTAAAAAAGTTATATAATTGCTCCATAATAGCTATATAAGCATCAAATTTGTAACATACAACATACTATGGCAGACTACTAAATATTCACGTTTTATTTTTCTGCGTCATCTATTTTTCTCGGTGTAGTGAAAGAAACTATGGATATACGTAGGAACGGGTTGTTTGTATTATTAACTTAATTTTTGTGTTTTCATTTTTCGCGGTAACCTCGAACTGCGAAATATAAACAACAGTGAAATTTTCCACATTTACAGTATAATATTGTATGGACTATACACAAGAAAGTGTTCCACTATTTTGAACTATTTCTTTAGGCCCCACCTGAGGGTGATGTGCTGACTAAGCAGTATGTGGACTACAACTACAGCACTGGAACGTCTGGTTCATTCACCAATGCCAGGGAGGTGCAGGCGCGGTTTGAGTTGGACCCTGGTCGTTATATCATCCTGCCTTGTGCCTTTAAACCTGGTGACGAGGGAGAGTTTCTCTTGAGGATCTTTACCGAGAAAGAATCATCTGGCAGGTATGTACAAGTATGAATGTGCATGTAGTAGTTCAGCTTGGACGTAGTTCGGATGAAGTCAAGTTGCACTGTACAGTTAAAGCTGGCTGAATGCCTTTTGTTTGTCTGGAAATCGCGTTCAAGTTTGTCAGTTAGGAAGGAAGGAAGGAAGGAAGGAAGGAAGGAAGGAAGAAGAAAACAAAATTGCACTGTTCTGGCTTCCCACCAGCGCTCTCTCCAGAGTGCTCTAGAAAGTTTCTGTGAGTTTTGTTGATGCATGCACTTAGAAAACTATCCAAGGGAGGCTTTAATCCATGTCTGAAGGTTTAGCTGTCATTCTCTGAAAGTTTATGAGCATAAACATTTTGTATTGTGTCTATGGGACAGTCGGCCCATTCCTACTATACGTACTACCGTACGTATGATACACATGCATTGTAATAACGTGCATTTTACCAAAATGAGATCAGTGTTTATTATATCATACAGTGACACCAATTGAACCATTTTCCTTAAACGTGCAGCTCTGAAGAATGGAAGATGGTCTCATCTTCTGTGCGTCAGCAGCTTCAAGTAGAACGGAATGAAGATGGTGAATTCTGGATGAGCTTTTCTGACTTTCAGAAGCACTTTACCGAGTTGGAAATTTGCAGTCTCTCAGTTAATCAACTCGATGAGGATGAAAAGGGTGCGTATATTAATACCATAGCTTTATTTTGGTCTCCAGCTGACACTACTTTTCCTGGTACACTATTATAATTTTATAAGATTTTTAGTTCGAGTCAAAATTTCTAAAATCTCCAGGCCTTTCAATTATTCATAATAAACTGAACATTTTCTATTTCTGAATCCCTCTTGATTGAGTTATTCATTTTGCATTGATGCATCTTAGTTTGTATCATTATTAGTTAAAAACTGGAATTCTGTCGTCAAGTCTGGAAGTTGGTCATCCACCGATGGTACGGCAGGAGGCTGTCGTAACTTCCCCACCTTTGTCAAGAACCCCCAGTACGTTGTGGAGCTCCAGGAGGATGATGATGGTGATGGGAAGTGCTCCTGCATCATTGCACTCATGCAGAAAGAACGTCGTGAGCAGAAAAACTTGGGAGTAAAAAATCTCTGCATTGGATTCTCCATCTATAAGGTTTATCTTATCACCATTATAAAACAATAAAAATGAAAGCTAAAAAAGTTATATAATTGCTCCATAATAGCTATATAAGCATCAAATTTGTAACATACAACATACTATGGCAGACTACTAAATATTCACGTTTTATTTTTCTGCGTCATCTATTTTTCTCGGTGTAGTGAAAGAAACTATGGATATACGTAGGAACGGGTTGTTTGTATTATTAACTTAATTTTTGTGTTTTCATTTTTCGCGGTAACCTCGAACTGCGAAATATAAACAACAGTGAAATTTTCCGCATTTACGGTATAATATTGTATGGACTATACACGAGAAAGTGTTCCACTATTTTGAACTATTTATTTAGGCCCCACCTGAGGGTGATGTGCTGACCAAGCAATATGTGGACTACAACTACAGTACTGGAACGTCTGGTTCATTCACCAATGCCAGGGAGGTGCAGAAGCGGTTTGAGTTGGACCCTGGTCGTTATATTGTCATCCCTTGTGCCTTTAATCCTGGTGACGAGGGAGAGTTTCTCTTGAGGATCTTCACCGAGAAAGAATCATCTGGCAGGTATGTACAAGTATGAATGTGCATGTAGTAGTGCAGCTAGTGCTACTCTTCTCTCTGCGTCTATAGAGCTGCTGGAGTAGTTCAGCTTGCTAGTAATCCTAAGATTGATAGACTGAGGGAGATGTTTGATCATTTAGCTGGAGCTGATGGTGAAATTGATGCACCAGAACTGCAAGATGTACTCACAGCAAGTTTGAGCAGAGGTGGGTACACATGAGGGTGTGACATAATTATGTGATACATAATCATGCGTTGATATGTACATTTTTCTTCACACACACACACACACACACATGCATGCACGCACGCACACACACACATACACACACATACACGCAGAAATGGGCAAGGCCCCCTTCTCTTTGGAAGCTTGCAAAGCTATGATTGCCATGCTGGATGTAAGTTTTACCATAACTGATTGAGATTATCCTTGAACCTCCTGCACACACACACACACACACACACACATACATACACACACATATACACAGTGGGATAATAGTGGTGGCCTGAATTTCAGTGAATTTCAGACGCTTCTGGGCACCATTGGCACATGGAAGGTATGACAATAGTTGTTGTGATTAATGATACACATACATACTAAATTTTCTTTCCATTATACAGAGAATGTTCTACAAGTTTGACAGAGACCGATCTGGAAGGCTAGAGAAAGCAGAGATTGCCAATGCCATCAGAAGTCTTGGTAGGTTGACGTTGGTTCTATCATGCATGCATTCTAAGTAGACATTAGGAGTTAGAAGTTTAGGTATGAGCGAGAATTGATAAAGGACACTTTGAATTTTTTCATGAGCACACTAGCTAGCTCTCTTGCACACATCCACCACCATCCACAGGATACAACCTCAATCCTACCAACATCACCATCCTTTTCAATCGTTTTGCCAAACGAAGGAAGTACATGAATATTGATGACTTTGTCTACTGTCTGGTTCGTGTGCACACCATGAGCGGTAAAACTGTATACATACATAATAGTTGTTCGGACTATTAGTATGTATAGCATCATATATATAATAATATTATTATATTATGATCAAACTTGCTCTGATAGAGATTTTGGGTCATTTTCATGTGGTTTAATTTTGCCAGTGACTGGTCCAGCAATGATTGCTATTAAAAAAAATACATTAATTTTTCAAATGTTTTTTTCCCACCACTTTTTTCTATACATGACAAATTGAATTTCTTGTTCTAGAGTAAAATACATAATAACTGTTGTTTTGTGTGATTGCAGATACCTTTGAGAGGTTGACCGATTATAGAAGTGGTTCATCCGTACAGCTCACCGAGGATGAGGTATGTGTAATAAACTCCTCGTTGCTTATCACTGTCATATATAAAATTATAATTATTCCATTGCATTACTTCAGTTTTTCAAAATCACACTGGCTGCTTGATTGAACCCTTGTTAAACTACTAATGTTAATTCCAAAATTACTGTGTAAAGAGATAGGCAGCTAGAGAAACATAATTATAATTATAATACTATATGAATTCTCAAATTGAGTGTACATGTAAAGTGATTGAACTTTAGTATTGATTAGGTGAATTTCATTAGTTAGCTGTCAAAGCAAATTTGACTGTTAATCTCAAATCTTACATGTTTTCATCAAGAATCTAAAAAAAACACATTTCAATGTAAAATAATATTAGGAGTATTCGACCATCCCTATCGTAATAACCACACTTTCCCTTAAAATTAAGTTTCAATTTTTCTCGGTGGTGGTCTACCCATATGCGATGGGTCGTGATATCGACTGGCAGGTGGAGTCCGACCAAGAGTCTCGGCCATTGCTCGGGTGTAGTTTCCTGTATTTCCACAACAGATTCCCATGTACTTCAGTCCCAGTTCCATACAACGCTCTGTGAACTTCACAATCTCTTTTGTGCTCACATAGAAGGCGTCCAACCCGTGAGGATAAACTGGGTTGTTCTCAGCACAGCAGCTGTCAGTGAGGGTGAAAAAGTCCGGCTCCTTTTTGGTTGTACGGTAGGCAATCGGAAGAGCTGCGATCTTTTCAGGTGGAACGACTTTGACTGCTTCTTCAATAACGTCGAGCATTGTCTCTGGTCCTCTGTAGCAGTTGCTACCAACCAGAGTGGCTCCTTTCTCCAGCAGTGCCTCTAGAGCCTTGGGAGTCGGAACATCGTCTAGGGTAGTGTCACTTGTCGTGCACAACGTTACCACGGCTGGAAGGTCGAAAGACTTTATGACATCGAGTGCGATCTCTGCTTCACCAAGAAAAGGAATGGTCTCGGCAATGATGTAATCTGCTCCTTCCTCTTTTGCCCAGCGAACTTGCTCCTCAAAAATGGCTCTGACTTCTCTCTTTGACTCTTCGTCCCCTTTTTCGTAAACGTTACAGTTGCTCACTCCACCCGCCATTAGAGTACCAGTGTCATCAGCCACTTCCCTTGCAATCTTGAGAGCTATTCGGTTGATCTTTTCAAGGTCGTCTTCTCTGCCAATTCTACGCATCCTCTCACGATGGGTGAAGTACTATAGAATCAAACAAAAGAAATATTCTTAAATACAATGACTACCTTTTCTAACATTTGCATTTATAATATCGCACCTGAAAAGCTTCAGTAACATCAGTCCCTGCATGGATAAACTCGTAGTGAACATTTCTGAGGACTTCTGGCTGCTCAAGAATGAACTCAGCTACCCAGACTCCATGAGCAATGTAGCCCATACGAGCCAGAGCCAGTAAATAGCCTTCAGCACACAGCACATACTCTCCATCTGCTAGCCTCTATTCAAGACTCTTCACATTGGTTCTTTCTGCACATGTACAAATTATAAATTAAAAACATGCATGACTAATACAAATTTTTGACTGAAGTACATATCACTAGTCAGCTAGAAATACCAGCTATAATTATAATATATAATAGTATTATAGAGCACATAATAAAACACTAACTTGTCTGGGCAGGCTGTGAAAGACTTCTTAGCATGAGACGGCCAGCTGTCATTCTCTGGGTGACAGATCTCCAACACAAGTTCATACACATGGCAGCCATTTTAGCTCTAGCATGAAACCTTACTGCTCACTACCTTGAGGTTAATAATCAGTATTATCTGATTGTTTTTATATGTACAGTATGTAGATATTGTACAAAACAATAAAGAAGAACAATACAGCCACAATTCCTACTAGATAGAGTCTACTCTACTTCCTTTTGTTGAATACATTTCTCTCTGTAGCCATTTCTTCTCTGTATTTCACTGGATCTACTCCCCGATCAGAGGTGTCATGGTATCGACTGGCAGGAGGAGTCTTGCCAAGTGTCTCGGCCATTGCCAAAGTCAATGTACCACTATTTCCACAACAGATGCCCATGTACTTCAGTCCCAGCTCCATGCAACGCTTTGTGAACTTCACAATCTCGGCTGGACTCACTCCAAAGGCATCCAAACCATGAGGAAACACAGGGTTGTTTTCAGAACAGACTTTATCCGTTAACTCTTTGTAATGTTGTTCGGACTGAGTCGTTCGATAAGCTACAGGCCAAGCTGCTACTTTCTCTCCAGGAATATCTTTGACAATCATTTCAACTATTTCCAAAGTCTGTGCTAAGCCCCTGTAACAATTCACACCCACCAAAGTGGCACCTTTGTCAAGCAGAGTATGATATGCTTCTCGAACTGGCACACTGTCCATCGTTTTGATATCCTCAAGATTATCGTAATGTTCTATGAAAGTTAGTGAGACTACAGCTGGTAGGTTGAATGATTGGACCACTTCCAGTGCTATGAGTGCCTCACTTAGGTACTTCATCGTCTCAACAATGATGTAATCTGCTCCTTCTTCTTTCGACCAGCGAACTTGCTCCTCAAACATGGCTCTCATCTTTTCTTCACACCGTTTATCTTCTTTCTTGTAAAGGTTCGTACTGCTCACTCCACCCGCCATTAGAGTACCAGTCTCATCAGCCACTTCCCTTGCAATCCTGAGAGCTGTTCGGTTGATCTTTTCAAGGTCATCTTCTCTGCCGATCTGACGCATCTTCTCACGATGGGTGTAGTACTACAAAAGAATATGACTATAGCTACAGAAGATGTTAAAAGTGCAACACAAACATGGAGAAAATGCACGGTGACTTCTAGTTTATACCTGAAAAGCTTCTGTAACATCACTCCCAGCATGCACAAACTCATAGTGGACATTTTTAAGTATCTGTGGTCGGTCTAGGATGAATTCAGGCACCCAAACAGTTCGTGAGAGGTAACCCATTCGAGCAAAAGTAGTCAAGTATCCCTCAGCACAAAGAATATACTCTCCATCAGCAATTCTCTGTTCAAGGCTCTTGATAACTGCAAAATGAAAAATTTCTATGTATACTCTCAGTAAAATATTACTTACCTTTTTTCTGTGTTAGTGTTTCTTCTGTCATAGTCTTTATCCACCCAGTGTCCAGCTTCGCATGGTAAAAATCGTCAAACGTTCAGTTTCTGCGCATGCGCAAAATATTTTCATGGCCTCTCAATGTCACGTGACCTTAATATAGGGGTGGGGCTGAACTACGATCATGGCTGCCAAGGGAGAATCAAAGCCTCGCAAACAAAGCAAAGACAATTCTAACCTTTACCAACCATCACCACGAGCTGGACACTTTGCTGTTGCAGTTGTTGATCAAGTGTTCCTCGGTTTAGGAAGCACGGAAAAGCTATCAGAGAGGAAAAAAAGAGATTTGCCCTCCCACGTTGAAATACACAGTCCTTACTCCGAGACTTGGATCCAGAAAGATACGACCGGGTCACCTCCTCCTGGAACGGTTCACACCGCCTGTGCTTCTATTGATAACAGGCTTTATACCTATGGCGGAAATAGTGGCGGGGATACACCTCTCTCTGGCACTCTCAACCAGTTGGATACCACCACAAGGGAATGGATGCTTCTTACTGCTAACATTGGGCCACTGAGCAAAAAGGGTGCTGGGATGATAGCATTCAATGGAGATAAATTGGCATTGTTTGGTGGTTTAGCAGTAGGGGTCGGTCTATTGAACTCTCTACTTGCTGTTCAACCAGAATCTGCGCTTAATGGAAGTTTTAATAAGAGTGATAAAGTCGGATTGACCAATGAATTCCACATCTTTGACATCAATAACAGTATGTTTAATATACACATTATTGTTAACATAATTTTTTTGTCTACTGTGTAACTGTTTTTTTTGTTTGTTTGTTTTTTTTTAAATTTACTTTAGTTTCTGTTTGTTCTGCATGTTTCAGATGCAATTTTTCCCCTCTTTTCCCCTCCCCCCCTTCCCCAGTTGTATGGTCAGCTCCTCCTATGACGGGAGATAAGCCCCTCCCTTGTTCTTCCTTCTCATTCACAAGTGTCAATGAACAGACAGCTGTACTATTTGGAGGTTTTTTAGCAAGCGGACCGACCAGTGACATTTATATACTTAAACTCAACACAATGGTATGTAAAAGTAGCTAAGCTTACAAAACAGTAATCTTAAACTCAAGAATGTTGCCTTTTTTTGTTTAGCATTGGACAAAGATTGAGAAGAGAATAGGAGAGCCATGGCCAGTGGAAAGGGCAGGACATGCTGCTTGTTGTATTGGCTATGGTGGATCCAACCCTCAAATACTCATCACTGGTGGCATGGACAGCACTGATAAGACCCTCGGTGACATGTGGCTCTTTGATGTGTCATCAAGGAAGTGGAAGAAGGTGAGGGAACTTTCTGACCCTAAAACTATACACCCAGCTATATATGCATGTATATACCCCAAACCACTGTGTGTGTTTGTTTATAAGACAAAGGATCACCGTCAACACTAATGCAAACACTGTGGTTTTGTTTACACCATTGAATTGCCCACAAGATTATCAATGCATGACACTGATGTGATAATGTATAGCTGAAACTTCATGATGGTGGTATTCAGTCCATGAGGGTCCACCACACAGCAACTGCCATCACTTTGGGAGCAGGGATCGTAGAAGTCATCATATTTGGTGGGATACCAGATATGACCAGTTCCAATGGAAAATCACCGCATAAGATATCAGAAACCATCATTATGGGATTTGGTAAGCTATAATAATAATAATTATAATAATTTATCTCACTGCTTTATCCATTTGTATAGGTTTTGATGTTGTTAATAAGGAGTGGAGTGTATTGGATGTGGCTACCAACATACAGAGAGCCAACCAAAGAAGACTAACAGGCAAAATGGGTACAATTGCTACCAAAGCAAAGGTATAATCACTCTCTGTGTTATGTGTTGTTACGCTTGTAAGCATTCATAGACTCAGTGAGTCCATTGTCCTTGATTTGAGTCTGAATTGTCTGAGTCATGCAGCATTCTTCACGACATAAACATTTATTTGCAGGAAATGGTCAGCCTACAAGAACACGTCCTTACCTCACAGCACAGAGCTGAGTCTGAATCTTTGAGAGGCACAATACAAGCTTTAGAAGAAAGAGTGAGGGAGACTGAAACACAGCTACAAGCGACCAGGACAGAATTGGAAGAATCTTCAGCTACAGTGCAAGCGCTTTATCAAACTGTGGAGGATAGTGAAGAGACTAGAAGGGTAAGTATATTATTGTTGATAATGTACTATGTACAATTATAATGACATTCCAAAATGTAGATGATGTCATAGTGATGTAATTGGTTGTTCATGCATAATTTATTGATAGACTCAGAAAATTGAAGCTGATCATGAATTGGCACAAGTTCAAGCTGAATTGGCAGGAGTTCAAGAGAGACTGGAGATAACAACTCAATTGCTTCGAGAGGAGATATCTAAAGCTCAGCATGAAGGAGAAAGGGACCCAGACTGGAAGCTTCAGAAGGAGGAGATTGAGTTTACCGATCAAGAATTGGGTCGTGGAGGATGGGGAGTCGTGAAAGTGGCTAAATTTCGAGGAATCAATGTCGCAGCCAAGAAGTTGTTTGAGCAGATTGTCCCATTCTATCGTCCTTCGTTTATCCGTGAGATGAACATAGCTGCTCGTCTTCGTCACCCCAATTTGCTTCAATTCATCGGGGCCACCCTGGATAACGAGCCCATCATTCTCACCGAGCTGATGTCCACAAGTCTTCGAAAAGTGGTAGAACAAGGACCAATAACTCACGCACAGATCATTTCGATCAGTCTCGATGTGGCACGAGCTCTCAACTACCTTCACCTGATGAGAACTGACGATGGCCCCATAATCCACCGAGACATCAGCAGCGCCAACGTTCTTCTCAACCCTTCATCTGAGAACAAATGGAAGGCAAAAGTCTCAGATTACGGCTCGGTCAATCTTCTACGAAAGCTTAACACTGTAGGTCCAGGAAGTCCGGTCTACGCTGCACCAGAAGCAACAACAGTAGCACAACAGTCGACCAAGATGGACATCTTTAGCTTTGGCATCTTGCTTATAGAGATGGCGACACACACATTCCCTGAGATCGATGATCGAGAGCGTTTGATCAATTCCATTCCGTATCCACAACTTGTTCGGCTCATAAGATATTGTATAAAGCCGGAAAAGGATGATCGACCTTCTTCGGCCGAGGTCATTAGAGAACTGATGAGCCAAAATGATGATAATGAATTGAGCGAAGGTGACGACATTGTGTGATTGTGTACATATAGATTACTAATTATTATTTATTGTTGTTAAGTTAATACAAAATTAATTTTTTTGTTTATTAGCACACTTTATAAACACATTAAAATTATGAGAATAATAATTTTAATTTTATTATCACCATTAAACAAAAAATATCAAGCTTCAACATTCTTAGGTTGGGCTGCTAGCATCTCTCTGTATTTCGCTGGATCTATTCCAGGAACAGAGGTGTCGTGGTATCGACTGGCAGGAGGAGTCTTGCCAAGTGTCTCAGCCATTGCTCGAGTAAGAGTGCCACTATTTCCACAACAGATGCCCATGTACTTCAGTCCAAGCTCCATGCAACGCTTTGTGAACTTCACAATCTCAGCCGGACTCACTCCAAATGCATCCATACCATGAGGATATACAGGGTTGTTTTCAGGACAGTGGGTGTCCCTAAGCTCTCGGAAATGCTGATCTTTGTGAGTCGTACGATAAGCAATGGGCCAAGTGGCAACTTTCTCTGGAGGAATTTCAGTGACAATCTTCTCAATCAGTTCCAAAGTTGTCTCTGGTCCTCTATAGCAGTTGAGACCAACCAGAGTGGCTCCATTCTCCAGGAGTTTACGATAGGCTTCCACCATTGGGACATCATCTAGTGTTCTTACATCACCTGCACTGTCATAGTGATCTGTGAACGTCAGTGAGACCACAGCTGGTAGGTTGAACGATTTGATCACTTCCAGTGCTATGAGTGCCTCGCCATACTGCTTCATAGTCTCAGCAATGATGTAATCTGCTCCTTCTTCTTTCGACCAGCAAACTTGCTCTTCAAACATGGCTCGGATCTCTTCTCTAGTAGACGGATTATCTTCATAAGTGTTGGTGTTGCTAATTCCACCCGCCATTAGAGTACCAGTCTCATCAGCCACTTCCCTTGCGATCTTGAGAGCTGTTCGGTTGATCTTTTCAAGGTCGTCTTCTCTGCCGATCTGACGCATTTTATGACGATGAGTGAAATACTGAAAAACACAATGAATATATAGATTAGCAATCAACTCCTAAAATCATAGCAATAGCTTACCTGGAAGGCCTCCATAACATCACTTCCAGCATGAGCAAACATACGGTGGACAAATCTGAGGACCTCAGGCTTTTCTAGTATAAACTCAGGCACCCACACTCCATGAGCAAGGTAGCCCATACGAGCTATTTCAAGGAGGTAGCCTTCAGCACATAGTACATACTCTCTATCAGTTAGTCTCTGTTCCAGACTCTTCACATTATCACGGCCTACCATCAACGATTCAAGCACATGCATATGTCTGCATATAGATCTACTGATTCCTACAATTTCATGCTGAAATTTGATTATACCTACCTGTTGATAGGCTCCTAAGGAGGAAGCCAGTAGAAAATGTAGTTCTCTTAGTCAACGAAAAAGTAGCAGGCCTGAAAAGAGCCGAAAGACATCTCACAGTTGTTATCACTGTAGCCATAATTATATTGACCTTTTCAAGAGCATGTAAAAGGTCACTGTTAATTGCCTCTATATACCAGATTTACTACAAATAACTAGTAGTACACATAGTGCATGATGTGCCTCGCGCAGAGTCTGTAATATTATGATAGTAGAGCACAGCTATAGTTCACTGAATGACATACAGTGAATCTTAGCCTGTGCACACATACACCCATATTGTATTGCTGGACAATGTAAATGTCTACCTGTCTTCAAGTTCAGCTCAGTTTGTGGATAGCTCTATAGATCATAGTCAATAAAATTGAAACTCCTCTTCAAGCCATGCACCAGGGCATATATCGCGCATGCACATGCACGCGCGCGCACACCAGCTCAGTCAGTCTCGTGCGTGTCATGTGACTAATCTGGCAAGTGGAGACACGAGCTCAGTCAGAGCAAGCTACGCTATAGGTACATTTAGCTTATAAACTAAGCTGTTTAGCAAGCGCCAGCTACTCAAAGAACAGTGACAAAAGAACTTCAAACTCGCAGTGGTACCACCCCGCTTGTGACTCAAACAAAACTCCACCATATCGTAGTATCATAGAGACTCCACCTACATCAGACTACCAGTGCAAGATGGTTCACAGAGGTTGACTGAAGGCCCAATTCGTGCTTTATGAAGAGTATACAATCTTTTCATTGATTCTTTGTGTCATCGCTTCAATCTTGAGATCGTAGGCTTTCTCTTTCTTGGAGAAAACGGTGATAATTAGCATAAAACCAATCATAATAACTTTCATAACTTGTAATCGGAAGCAAAAAGTAATCATAATAAGAGTAATCGGATGCAAAAAGTAATCATAATAATGCCAACCCAAATACAAACCGGTTTATGATGCCTCGCGCTAATGCGCTCGGCAATTATAATTAAATATGTTAGTTTTTTGTCTTTGTATATACATGCATTCAAAATGTTATTATAGCTACATAGAGCTCTTATTGTATGGTAACTTGATAACAAAAAAGTGATCAGGGGCCTGGAAGCCTCAAGCTTCAATATTCTTAGGTTTGGCTGCTAGCATGATCTCTCTGTATTTCGCTGGATCTATTCCAGGAACAGAGGCGTCGTGGTATCGACTAGCAGGAGGAGTCTTGCCAAGTGTCTCGGCCATTGCTCGAGTAAGAGTGCCACTATTTCCACAACAAATGCCCATGTACTTCAGTCCCAGCTCCATGCAACGCTTTGTGAACTTCACAATCTCAGCCGGACTCACTCCAAAGGCATCCAAACCATGAGGATACACAGGGTTGTTTTCAGGACAGTGGGTGTCCCTTAGCTCTCGGAAATGTTGATGTTCATGAGTCGTACGATAAGCAATGGGCCAAGTGGCAACTTTCTCTGGAGGAATTTCAGTGACAATCTTCTCAATCAGTTCCAGAGTCGTCTCTGGTCCTCTATAGCAGTTGAGACCAACCAGAGTGGCTCCATTCTCCAGGAGTTTACGATAGGCTTCTACCATTGGGACATCATCTAGTGTTCTTACATCATCTGCACTTTCGTAGTGATCAAGAAAAGTCAGTGAGACCACAGCTGGTAAGTTGAATGATTTGATCACTTCCAGCGCTATGAGTGCCTCACCGTAGTGCTTCATCGTCTCAGCAATGATGTAATCTGCTCCTTCTTCTTTCGACCAGCAAACTTGCTCCTCAAACATGGCTCTGTGTTCAGCAGATGCACTCTCTTCATAAGCATTACTACTGCTTACTCCACCCGCCATTAGAGTACCAGTCTCATCAGCCACTTCCCTTGCAATCTTGAGAGCTGTTCGGTTGATCTTTTCAAGGTCATCTTCTCTGCCAATCTGACGCATCTTATGACGATGAGTGAAATACTGAAAAATACACCATGTGCCTTTCGTTAATAACCATAACAATATAGAACTGAGAACCACAAATAATAGTCATCACTTACTTGGAAAGCCTCTGTGACATCACTCCCAGCATGTACAAACATATGGTGGACAAATCTGAGGACCTCAGGCTTTTCTAGTATAAACTCGGGCACCCACACTCCATGAGCAAGGTAGCCCATACGAGCTATTTCAAGGAGGTAGCCTTCAGCACATAGCACATACTCTTTATCAGCTAGCCTCTGTTCTAGACTCTTGACCCTCCCATAACCACAACCTGTAAACACATGGGTAGATCAAACTGACACACCATCAGACTGATTCAGTGGTAGCTAAGTAGTGATCCACATGCATATGTATTTTCAACCACTCATGCATTATGATGCCTAGCTACAATAACATAATCATTATCCTATGATAACATGACTTGTCCCTAATACAAAAGATCTAGCTCTATATTTAGACTGTCACTTGTTAGTATACTACCCACCTACCTGTTGAGAGGCTCTTAAGAAGGAAGCCAGTAAAAACTGCAGCTCTCTTGGCCACAGAAGAGATAGCAGGCCTGAAGATACCTGCAACATGCCTCATTGCAGCCATTTTGACCTCTTCAAGCTCAGTGGAGACCACAGAACTTCATAAGGTCACATTTTAAACCACTGAGCAGCTACAATCATAATTTTACCTTTATTATGTATTATTATAGAATTCAACAATTGAATGTGTTCTATAATCTTTGCACAAAAACCAAAATTGAAAAAGAGCTAGTCAGTATCATCACACACAATATCATTATTATTATTCATTATTGTTCATTCGTTGAAGAAAGCTTAAGCCGTAGAGAGTCGACACAATTGGGTTCGGCTGCTAGCATCTCTCTGTATTTCGCTGGATCTATTCCAGGAACAGAAATGTCGTGGTATCGACTGGCAGGAGGAGTCTTGCCAAGTGTCTCGGCCATTGCTCGAGTAAGAGTGCCACTATTTCCACAACAGATGCCCATGTACTTCAGTCCAAGCTCCATGCAACGCTTTGTGAACTTCACAATATCAGCCGGACTCACTCCAAAGGCATCCAAACCATGAGGATACACAGGGTTGTTTTCAGGACAGTGGGTGTCCCTAAGCTCTCGGAAATGCTGATCTTTGTGAGTTGTACGATAAGCAATGGGCCAAGTGGCAACTTTTTCTGGAGGAATTTCAGTGACAATCTTCTCAATCAGTTCCAGAGTCGTCTCTGGTCCTCTATAGCAGTTGAGACCAACCAGAGTGGCTCCATTCTCCAGGAGTTTACGATAGGCTTCCACCATTGGGACATTATCCAACGTTTTAGCATCATCTGCACTCTCATAGTGATCTATGAACGTCAGTGAGATCACAGCTGGTAGGTTGAACGATTTGATCACTTCCAGCGCTATGAGTGCCTCACCGTAGTGCTTCATCGTCTCAGCAATGATGTAATCTGCTCCTTCTTCTTTCGACCAGCGAACTTGCTCCTCAAACATGGCTCGGATCTCTCTCTTAGTAGATGGATTATCTTCATAAGTGTTGGTGTTGCTAATTCCACCCGCCATTAGAGTACCAGTCTCATCAGCCACTTCCCTTGCGATCTTGAGAGCTATTCGGTTGATCTTTTCAAGGTCGTCTTCTCTGCCAATCTGACGCATCTTATGACGATGAGTAAAATACTGAAAAACAAAACAGAAGGTTTACAAACCTAAAGGAAACCCTCTCAAATACTTGCTCAGGCAGAAGGCCAAGCCACTCAGGTGCATAGTCTTGAGAACTAGAGGTGGTAGGCTACACCAAGCATTTACCTGGAAGGCCTCCACAACATCACTCCCAGCATGTACAAACATACGGTGGACAAATCTGAGGACCTCAGGCTTTTCTAGAATGAACTCGGGCACCCACACTCCATGAGCGATGTAGCCCATACGAGCTATTTCAAGGAGGTAGCCTTCAGCACATAGCACATACTCTCCATCTGGTCCAGTGAGTCTCTGCTCCAGACTCTTGACTACCAGCTCTGGAAAATTTCATGACAGAGAAGAATCATGCAAAACACGTTTTTAGAAATATATGCATAATTCAGTCCAAACATATCATTTCTCTACTATATATATAGTTTTTGACTATGATCGATATCTATAAAGTTTCTCACATAATTTTTACCTTTTTTTGACCCTGTTTCTGCTGACATTTTTCTAGAGGAGACAGAGCTGCTTACACATGAGCCGGTTTAATTGGCCCCAAACCGCCTTCAAACCGGTTTAAACCGTCCACCTGATATGGGCGCATTGAAGTGCATTAGGGGGCGTTTACACACAAGTCGCATTATAGGCCGGCTCTGGGCGCGGCCGGCTTTCTTCAAGCAAAACACGTGGACTAAAGTTTTAATAACCATCCCATAACGATTTTTAATTATCTCAACCTACAATTATACACATACGCAGTAAATGCACATTAATGGAGATTGTTGATTGAAACATACAGTACGCAGATTATATATAAAATAATGTCTGTTATAACTCTTCGTAGAAAGCTATTCTAGTCTTGGGGGGTCCTGATTTACTCTGTATGTGTGTGTGTGTGTGTGTGTGTGTGTGTGTGTGTGTGTGTGTGTGTGAGAGAGAGAGAGAGAGAGAGAGAATAAGAGCAACCATCAATGTGAGTAAATTCGAGACTAGATTGATGAAATTACTTGCTAAAAGCCACATACGCCAAGCATAATTGTATACAGATGGATACCCTGTATGAAAGATCCTTCTTCAAACTAGTCTGGCATGCCAGATATTTCACTAGGAAAGGGTCTGGCATGCCCGACTATTTTCAAACAAGGCTATCTACATACAATGAGCAGCCCTCAAATTACCTGATCCAGCATCCTTCTCTTGCTCTCTCTGCCATGTCTGATATTTTCCTCATGGATGAGATCGTTTCTGGTCACTTTGTCTTCCCTCTTCAGATCGTCCATTTCTGTCTTAAGGACGTTCAGCTGCTCAGAGATGTACTTGTATTTTTCTTGATATTCAGAGCTACACACAGAAATATAAAATTTTGCGAGTGAGTACACAAATGAAGCTGCTTTCTTTATTGTATGTGGTCACCTCTCTTTTTCCAGCTGTTTTGAAATCTCCTCAAAA
Source organism: Tethya wilhelma (assembly GCA_964030475.1). Lineage (NCBI taxonomy): Eukaryota > Metazoa > Porifera > Demospongiae > Tethyida > Tethyidae > Tethya > Tethya wilhelma. The sequence continues at coordinate 2,129,285 of CAXIPT010000007.1, read as the reverse complement.
TCTCCATCGTTAATCAGCTCCACCTCTCCATGGGTTGAACCCTCCCATTCAGGAGATAATGATCTAACTGTCAAAACGTCCACACTAGCACTTGATGGAGTCTAGATTAAAAAAAGGAACACAAAAAATTAGTTCTCGTTCCCAGGCTCCTCCCACCTTTTCAAGTTACACATTGAAAAGCGGGAGGGCCTGGTATAATGATACATATCACATGCTGCCATAATATTAGCCTCATAAGCCTCGTACCAGGCTAAAGGGGAGAGCCTGGATACGAGCCTAGTCATATACCAGGCCCTTCTGTTTCTTAGGGTGTGTGGCCAAGTGGTACGAGGTTACACAAATTATAGTCAACGATAAAAAGGCTTTCATGAAAGAATATCCCTCACAGCAGCTGCAGCAGTTGTAGTGACTGTGTTACTGCTAGAACTGGCCGCTGTTGTCATGGTGGCAGTGGTCGGTGACGACTGTGGTCCCCCTCCAACCGATGTAGCTTCAATGAGTTGCAGTTTTGCAGTTCTCTCTGCTATCCTTGCTTCTTCGAGCTCCCTTCTAAGCTCTTCTGCCTCCATCTCTTTCTTCTGTGAAGAGTGGATCACATTGACAGCTCTCTCCTCTACCAACTGGAACTTTTTCTCCATTGCCATCTTCTCTTCTTCACTCTAGAAAACAAATAAACAAACAAAAAAAGACAACTTAGTAAGAAGATTAACATAAATTTAAAACAGAGGGGGAGGGGAGCTACCTTGACTGCACTAGCTCTGACTCTTCTGATTTCCTCTTCTGCTTGAAGGTTTTTCCGTGCGTGGGCCTGTGCTTCTTCTTCGGCAATCTTCACCTTTTCGTTGAGCAGTTCTAGAATCCTTTCCGTCTGTGCTCGAGCTTCGTGAGCCCTTCTTGCCTCCTCTTCCAACTCTCTCATCCTCTCTTCGAGCTCTGCTTGTTTTCTCTCGGCCTCCTTTCTGGCTTGCTTCTCCTTCTCAAGTCTCTCTCTTTCAGCCTAGAGACACACAGATGCATGGGACTATTGTACTACTGTAGACAAATGGTATTGTAAGAAGCTTGTATACAACCAGCCATACTGTCTACACAGATACAAAAAAACAAATTGGCTAACACAGACAAGCTTAATAATTTACCCTAACAAAGAATATTATATTATCTGTCAGTGTAACTATGTACCAGCTTGGACCAATGGTGCTTAGGTGGACTAACCTACTTGGTGGACTGAGTAGAGACTTGATAAGACAAAAAGTACTTTCTAATGAAAATGGAGGCCTAGAGCTATAAATTATGTCTCTTTCTGTCCACAGACTAATATTAGTTTGTTTATAGCTCACCATTTTCCTAGCCTTTTCTTCCTTGGCCTGTGCCTTCATTTGCTGAACCTCCATTGTGTCTAGCCTTCTTCTTCTCATGTACAAGTCATGGTTGCCCATACACAGCTGCATAATCTGAAAAGACACACAAAAACTTCACTCCTTTTTATAACTTTTCAAAACGACCGGTTATCTCATCGAGTGTCCGATGGAAACGGCAGCTGTGAATTATCAAAAAATGGGCATTTTGGTATGCAAGCCAAATTTTATGATAGCTTGTTGTCCAAACAGAGAGTGGTGGCAGTGTCTTTGAAGTGGTTGAAACACATTGAAAAGTTATTTCAAAACACAATACAGCAGCGTTGGCAGGTGGCATGTTACTACTATTGTGGCACAAACAATAGCAATTGAAATTAGCCCATATTGGGGATGCCCCTTTGATTATAAATCAATTTACTCTCGGGGTGGGGGGGTGGTTAAGCCTCCCCTAGAGCCCCCCCTGAGGGTGGCAGGTGTTGTTTATTGTTTGTCTAATGTCCACAAATGACTTCAAGTAAACAAAACCTGACCAACACTAGGTTTCAGCAGTTGTCACTATAGCAACAGAAACCCTTCAGGCTGTGACATCTCACAATCATTAATAGCCACAAGGATATGAACACATTGTGTAGCCTAGTACCACAACTATAAAGGGAAAATGGAAAGGGCCAGGCTAGTCTATTGAGCTAGACCCTCTTTCTTCGTCATGTTGCACACCATCTAGGGCCAGGCCTGAGTAGAAGGCTATTTATACATTGTGCAAGTATGTAACTTACCAAGTCTGATATTCTTGTCTTCCAAACGTAAAATATAAAGTTAGGTGATCTCTTGTCGCTGGGCATTATACAAAACTGCCGTGAACAGTACATACATGTAGGTGTGTGTGTGTGTGTGTGTGTATGCAATGTCAAATGCACTACCAGTTTTATCAGTTGATTGTATTGTTTTCTGACTCACTTTCTTCCCGTGATATTCCACATTTCTGATCTCTCCCCAAGGGAAAGAAATCTTTGGCGAGAGTTGGTCCTCTTGTTCATAAATGTTCAGACCAAATGCATCAACACCTATCCACAGCTCCGTGCCTTTCTTGTTCTGGATAATGTACGATGATAAAAGCTCTCAATAATGCTGTAGATGGTTGTGATGTGAGTCATGTGACCGACCTTTACCCTCGTTCCCAGGCTCCTCCCAGCATGTCATGCTACAAGAGGGAGTGGCCTGGGTACGAGGTGTGGTGTGGCGAACTGACCTTTATCGTGAAGTAGTTGACTCCATACATTTCTAAATCTTGAGCAACTTTTAAATACTCCAGTTCAGCTTCTTCTCTGTATTTGTTCGAGAAAAGCAAAGTTACGTTGACAGCGAGCAATATATTTTCAAAGAAACAACATAAAAGCCCGTTATTTTTGCCAGCCTACAAGTAGCCAATGACCAAACAATAAAAAGTTCTACCATCCAGAGAACACCACATTGATACCGTATACTTATAGAGCTGAATGTACAAACTCTTGATACTATATTATGGTAAAATTGTAAATAAACTGAGTCATATAACCAACAGTGACACAAAAACAAGAGTACATTCACACACAAACACATGCCTAGCAACTCCACTTCACAACCACCAAACAATCCTATAGTGAGAGTGATAAGCATGGTGTATATACACCAAAACAAATGCCCTTGTAGCCCAACATGACCACGCTGTAGGAACACCTTTGATGAAACAATGGGAGAACACAGGTCATATGGTGTGATTGAACAGCTTGGAAACAAAAGATGCAGGTGAGGCTACACCAGCAGCTCACCCAAATAAGGGTAGCTAGTGGGTTATAATTACCAAGTCATGCTGTAAGCATAAAGGTTTGTTCCAGAGGAGGTACGACACGAGTGCGCCTTTGCTGAGCTGGCAAGTCCGTTAATTGCATTCCAATCATGTGACCGCAATACTTCACAATGAGAATTGATCATGTGCACCTTTTTGCCAGCTCAGCAAAGGTGCACTCGTGTCGTACCTCCTCTGGGTTTGTTCTATGCTATAATTCAAGAAATTGACCTTTGACCCCATTTTTTTGCTCTCTCTCTCTCTCTCTCTCTCTCTCTCTCTCTCTCTACCTTAGCATTCCCTTGTGCTGTGCGTACCAACTGGTGATTCTTTCTTCCCACATCCCTTGGGTCATGTGATACTGATCCATTACCTATACAATATTACACACAAGTCATGTGACCATGTACGACAGTACCAGAGCAAACGCAAAATCCTATACATGCATAGCACAGCACAACTATGACACATACTCTTTGAGGTAGCAACTTTTCATTGGAGAGAAATCCAGGTTGATAGATATCAGGGTCAAAATCGCCATACTGTGTAGGAAGGAAGAAAAAAAACACATGAATCACATACAAGATGCTCACAACAATATAAGATATATTCTTCTAATGTCCACAGAAAAAGCCACTAATACCTCTGCTTGTATAGCATATGATGCCAATAGAACAGAAGCTTCAGGTGAACAGTAGATCTCTTCACAGAGAATCCCATCCTTCACTTGAAGATAGAAGAGGTGTTGAGTGACTTCTTGGACAAGCTCGTCTCCTACATCCTCTGGAAAGAACTTGGCTCGAAAATGAAACTCCAAAACCTTTTCTTTCGGTACGTTCTGATCAACCACCTAAATAGAATGTCATGTATTTATTTATCTATTTATATGCAATACATCACAACGATGCCACACAATGTTGTGAGCGTGTTAGTGAGTATGGCGATAAACAAATTAGTGCTGCTAAAAGGGTCTTGGCTCTATTTGACTGTCACTTCCTTTCAAGGCCAATATGGGTGTTGGTGAAACGAATGTACTTAGCACGGCTGGCAGCCAGCAACAACAGACCACTAAACATTCAGAGAGAAAGAAAGTAACATACTTTTTTGTCGTATCTGAGCCACGTTGTAAATCCTTTGTGATCTTTGTACTTGAGTCCAAAGTACCACACTTCTCTCACACCAATGGTTCTTGTCACTAGCTCAAACAATTGCTTTCCCGTCGACTTTCCCTGTACGATTGAGAAATAATTTGCATGTAAACACATATGGATTTATAGAGGCCCAGAACTAGTGTGTGGCTAGCCTCGTTTCCAGGCTCTAGTTCCTGTAAAGGCTGAAAAATAGGAAGGGAGAGAGCTTGGTAGGCAAAATCTCACGTGAATGATGTTGTCCATAGAGAGAGTTTGTATGGTTTCTCTACTATATGGGATACTGATTTTTCTACATGCTACATCATTCATGTGATTTCACGTACCAGGCTCTCTCCCTTCCTATTTTTCAGCGTTCACAGGGAGAGAGCCTGGGAACGAGGCTAGTAAGTGGCTGCATGTATTAAAACGAAACGTCAACAACTGATCGATCATAAGTTTTTTTAAAACAATCCACTTGTTTTATACTGGATATATTATGCTAGAGACAATAGATCCACAGCTATAGAATAGAGCACATATACTACTGTCTATTAAACTGAAAATATTATAATTATCATAGACAAATACTACTACTATATACTACTACTAGATACAAATATTTTCTAATTTTTCATCTTTGAAGACTCAAGATTAATAAATTCTATCATAAAATAGTGAGGTGAGAGGTGAAACAAAACATCATGCTGAGGCACTTTTGTTACTGAACTCATCACTGGTAGCAACCACCTTATCTCACCTCTATCTGGAACTCGAGGACGGCGTCCATAGTGGTCACTTGGACGTCCAGAGTCTTCTTCGGTATCTTGACCAGTCCCACAGGCATCTTGGATCGTCTGACAGGGTTGCACAGCGTCTTCTAGCGAATACAATCCAACACAGCAAGTAGCTAGAGTCCTAGATGGGTTTTCTGAATCTGGTGAGAGTTTTTATGAAGCTCAACTGGTGAACATGTACCCATTTCCTGCTAAGTCAGGAAGACCACACCTACTGCCACACCTTCACAAAATGAAGTCATGGGGTCCACGCCCACAAACACTGACTGAGGTTCAAAGTCACGAATTGCTGTTAGTGTTAACTGCAGAATCAATGTGCATCCATGCTGTGGATGCAATTATTGACATACAATAATATTAATATTATTATAATATTCTTCAGCACTACTTAAAATTTCATGTGTCTGAGAGTAATATTGTCAATTGGCTTAAAAATGCAACATTTTTCTCTTGAATAAGATCATATCTAGTCGAGACTTTGTCTTCCCTCTTCACATCATCCATTTCTGTCTTTAAGATGTTTAACTGCTCAGAGAGATCTTTGTACTGCTGATGATATTCTGAACTGTATGTGAAAAAAACAGTAAAATGATGACTGATGATGGTGACACACACTTGAGTACAGCCCAGCTGAGATACCATAAGTTGAGGTGCATACACGACTTACCAGTCTGTTTTGGGTTGCTTAGTACTTCTGACACTATCAACATTTTCATCACTGGTTTGAGTCTGCGAAAGACGAGAGGAAACTTAACTATCATTTCATTTTTGTCTATTCACAAGTCAATTTGCATCGGTAGTCACTTACAACTGGTGTTGAAGGTCTTGGTGGTGTCTGAGGTGCCCCAGTGGCTTCTTTAAGCTTCATCTTGGCAGCTTCCACTGCTAGTTTAGTTTCTTCCAGTTGTTTTTTCAGCTCTTGGGCTTCCATTTCTTTCTTCTTGGTAGCTTGGAGCACATCACCAACTTTTTCCTCCAGCAGTTGAGAAATTCTCTCCATTACTCTTTGTTCTTCTTCACTCTATACAATGTGCATGACATTGGATATATATACATTTATGCATACAGCTATAAAACATTATATTAATGTACCTCTCCAGGCACACTGATCATCGAAGCATCTACATGAAGGACATCAGAGGAATTGGCCTCCTCAGCTTCTGTGTGAGAACCTTCCCGTTCACACTCCTCATGATGGGTCTGGGAATCAGTCTCCTGATGGTGTTCATTGCCAGGCATAGTAGAATCTACTGAAGGCTGTTTGGATTCTTCCGAGTCAAAGGTATTGTCTTGACTTTGTACCACTGGCTCTGCACTCTTAGAAAAGAATAATATGCAAGTCATTATAATGATTGAAAACAGATGCATGCCAAGTGTAGCAGTTACCCAGTGTGTACTGTTACCATGGTTTGTTGTAACCGGGGTGCTGAGTCTGCTAATGGTGACTCTATAGGGGTTTCAGTACCATCATCTATTGCACCTTTTGCCTCTAACAGTTCAATCTTCTTCTCTAACTCTGCCTTCTTTTCCTCAGCTACTCTACGTGCTTCTACCTCCTTTTGAAGATGTAATTTTTCTTCCTGTGTGTGTGATAGTGTAAAGTAAATAAACAGAGTACCATATAGCCGGAAATATTGCCAGTCAAAAAATTTGATGGTTCGCTCTGCAGAACATAAATTATAAACTATATATATTGACGAATTTATATTTGAGGATTTGGAATTTGACCGTCAAGCCATCAAATTAAAATTCCCGTCAATATTTCTGGCTATACAGTATGACATTGTGTATATGTGTATAAGCTAGCTCGTTCTTCAGTGTTAGGTGTGTACTCTCTTCCATATAAATTTAAGCTGACGTTAAATTAAAATTAATTACAACTCACTAATTTTCTGGCCTTCTCCACCTTCATTTGTTGTATTTCTAATGTGTCACCCATCCTTCTTCTATTGTACATATCAGCATGGCCACTACACAGCTCTGTAATCTATGGCAAGACATCGATCAATGCATCATTATATATGATCAAGCAGTCGAATGCAAGGATGCATAACTCACTAAATCTGATATTCTGGCACTTGATACATAAAGAACTATATTATTATTAGGTGCACTCTTGTCATTTAGAAAAATGGAAACCTTGTGAGAGGAGATTCAATAAATAAAAAGTATGTTATAACATCATTCTTTCTTACTTTCTTTCCATTAAAGGTTACTCTCTTGATCTCAGGCCACGGGTATCTAAATTTTGGTATCTCTTTGTCATTCTTTGCATAAAGACTCAGTGCAAATGCATCAATTCCAATCCACCATTCATATTCCTTAGTGGCTTTCTTGTCCTATATAAGAGCGACCATAGTTAAATTTGCTACCTGGACATGCCACAAAAATTGATGCGAGGATTTCAAAATGACTAACTTTAGTTACTTCATAGTAGTGGACTCCAAACATTTCTAATCCTTGAGCAAGTTTCAAATACTGTAGTTCAGCATTTTCCCTGGATCAAAAAGTACCATGTTAGAAGATCTGAATTTCTGTTTCAATAGCTCTTGGTATATTTAATAAAATGGTTAGACTCGAGTACCTTAGCATTCCTCTATAGTCAGTATACCACTTGACGATTCCTTCTTCCCAAACACTTTGGGTAAACTTATATCTGTCCATCACCTAATACAAGGTACAGCATGAATGCCATGTGCATGTGATCGTCATGTGACTAAGAAGTGATGCAAACCTTTTGAGAAACTAGTTTTTCTTCAGAGAGAAATCCTGGTTGATGGATATTTGGGTCAAAATCACCATACTGTAAAATAACAATGACACATGCATGTATACAGTCACTGCATGACTGTAATAGATTCAATAAAGTGAGTGACTATATTACAGACTTTGGCTTGAACAGCGTATGAAGCTAGCAGTACAGCTTTTTCGACTGGGCAGTTGATGTCTCCATTAAGAATCTCCTCCTTCACTTGAAGGTAGAAGAGGTGCTGGGTGATTTCTTGAATCAGTTCCTCCTCAACATCCTCAGGATAGAACTTGACTCGAAAATGAAACTTTAAAACATTTTGTTTAGACACGTTCTGATCTAGAATCTACAAATCAGACAGGTTGTGACACACAAGTAGCTGCCGTTACATCGACTAAAGGTCAAAGACATCATGAAAACAACAGCAAGGGCCGGCAACTCCCATAATATATAGTTATGCTATTTTACTTGCGCCTGCGACCACGGTCAAGATGACGGTCAATGGTCAAAGCAAAATTTTAGTGCTGGTCAGCGGTCAAAATTAAATTTCAGAAGGGTCAAATTGGTAAAGGTTTTCTAAATTACATCATACCACAGCTATGGTTAACAGTCAAGCTCAAATTTAGTGATGGTCAAGGGTCAAAATCGAAATTTAGAACAATCAAGATCTTGACCGCGGTTGCGGTCGCAGCTGCAAGTACAGAACATATGGGAGTCGTCGCCCCTTGTAACAGTCATCTGTTTACATAGCATAGCATAGTATTGTGATTGACTCAGGTCAGTCTTCCCATGGTACAGTATGTTTCTCAAATCAGTTATATATGACTGCTAACGGGCATACTGACCTTCTTGTCATGTTTCAGCCAAGAAGTGATGTCTTTATCATCAATGTACTTGAGTCCAAAGTACCACACTTCTTTCACACCGAGTTTGCTGGTAACTAAGTCAAACAACTGCTTACCAGTTGCTTTTTCCTGCATATTGATATTTTTGTGGTGTTTTGCCTTGATCATGAATGAATAATCTGCTTACAACTTACTTACTCTTACCTCTATCTGGAAATCCAGAAGTCCATCTAAAGTGGAAACCTGGATACTCAGTGTCCTCTTTGACATCTTGATTCAGTGTTGATTTGCAAATTGATTCAAGCCAACGCCTCTTTGGAAACAGGAAACGAAAAATTAATATCTAATTTTAATATTAATGAGATCATTGTCTCCAAGTTGCATGCATGCATGGAGTGCACACACACACACACACACACACACACATACACACACAACACGATCATGTGATAATCCCAAGGATTCAACCACATGCAACTATCAGCTCCACTAGCTAGCTAGATAGTCTCCCAGAACATCTGGCCCGCAAGACTACAGCTCCACCATATGAACAGCTCATGATCAGCAAAGGCGCACCTCAGGCTCGTGTTGTATCTTTGATGTCACTCTCACAAAAAAAAATATTAACATCGATATCCTTGGCTCCTGATTAAAAATAATAATAATAATAATAATAATCATAAACTAATTACTTTAGATCTGTCAGTAACAATGTCAGTTGTCCTAATAATCTAAAGTTTCCTTCGTAAATGTGCTCGTATTTGGTCGACGCTTCGTCTTCACTCTTCAGATCGTCCATCTCTGACTTCAGTACGTTCAACTGCTCAGAGATGTCACTGTACTGCTGTTGATATTCAGAACTGTGTGTATGAACAGACCAAAAAAAAAAACAAAAAACCCAGGCTATACGTGTCATAATATTATAGATGGAAACACAAAAACATTATGTCATTAACCTTGAAGTGAGGAAGCTTAAGATCTGGTTTGTGAGACTAACTATTATAGTATGTTTACCGGTCTTTCTTCAACTGCTTGGACTCTTCATTATCAACATCTTCACCTTCATCGTGAACCAGCTCCACTTCTCTGTGAGGTGCCCCTACCCATTCAGGAGATAATGGGGTACCATCAATTGAAGGTCCAGGTCCATCACTACCTTCATGTTTCTACAATGTGGAGGAACCAAACTATTAATTTACTGGTATGGTAGTTTTTAATCACTTACAACTGGTGTTGAAGGTCTTGGTGGTGTCTGAGGTGAGCCAGTGGCTTCTTTGAGCTTCATCTTGGCAGCTTCCACTATTAGTTTAGTTTCTTCCAGTTGTCTTTTCAGCTCTTGGGCTTCAATTTCTTTCTCCTTGGTAGCTTGGAGCACATCACCAACTTTTTCGTCCAGCAGTTGAGAAATTCTCTCCATTGCCTTTTGTTCCTCTTCACTCTATAGAATAGAACACATGATTGAAGAAACTGTACCTGATACGTGTAAGGCATAGGGTATATTGGTGCATGACTTAAACCACCCTTGCAGCCTTTCTCACCCCTTCCAACAGGCCCGTAGGGAGGGGGGTACCTTTTGAAGCAAAAGGAAGTACCAAAACACTGGCATAATCACAAAATGTCTGAGCTTGGTATTAAACTCATGAAAGATGTTCCAGAAGGCAGTAGAATTCATCTAAACTTGTCTATAAATTTTGAAATTTTTTAACCCCTTAAATTTTCTGTTTTATTATGTGATACTAAACACACCTCCTTAGGAACAATCTTGGCTATTGGCATGTCCAAGCTTGTTTCTTCTGAAGTGACATCCTCAGTGTTAGCCTTTTCTTCTTCAGGTTGAGACTCCTTCTTGACATCGGTCCGATCTGAAGTCACTTCTTCTTCCTCTTCAGACTTCTTCTCTTCGACCTTCTCTACTTGTGCCTCAAGACTGCCATCTGTTTCTTCAACACTGGGTACTTCTTTGCTGTCTAGTTTGGCTTTCAACGATTCAAATTTCTCTTCCAACTCTGCTCTTTGTCTCTCAGCTTCTTTTCGAGCTTCTATCTCCTTTTTCAGCCTAGTACTTTCCGCCTGTTACAAGTACACACACACACACGCACAAAAATACCATCAGATTTTACAAGATTTTGTATGTTTTTTTTACTTTGGCCTCTTCTCTGATTTGCTGAACCTCTAGTGTGTCCGGTCTGCTTCTTTTGTGATATAGTTCATTGTAGCCAACACAAAGATCCACAATCTGTGAAACACATCAAAAAATTTTCTCTTAGTATTAGTTTTTTTTAACATGGTCATGGCTGAAGCTCACCAAATCTGATATTCTGGTTTTTGAAACATAGAAAATCATCTTCGGTCCACGAATCTATATAGAGTGTGTCACAGCAGCATGTGTGTACGTGTGAGAGTAAATGATCTATGCACTTTGCAAAAATTTAATAGCCTCTTACTTTTTTCCCAGCACCTTGTAATGTGTCGACACCAGTGACACTGACCTGATGTGTGTGTGTATGTGTGTGTGTGTGTGTGTGTGTGTGTGTGTGTGTGTGTGTGTGCTAGATCTCCAGGTTTTCCTCCCAATAATTTTCATGAAAATGGAGGCTGGTCTAATCTCAAACTAGTGTGTGCACGAGTTACTTTTTTCCCGTTGTAGCTTAGGCTTTTTATGTCTTTCCACTGATGTGAAGTTTCTGGTGTGGTTCTGTTTTCTTTTCCGTAAACATTAAGACCTTGTGTTCCAATCCCTATACACATCTCAGTGCTACTTTTGTCCTAGGACAGAACAAATGCTTGTTTGTTATGCACTGTATTTTTTTTGAATAAAAAAAATGGCGTACCTTTGCTTCAAAGAAGTGGAATCCATACATTTCTAAGCCTTGGGCAATACTTAAATACTCCAATTCTGCCTCTTCTCTGTATAACACAAACACGAAAATCTGCTATAAAGAGTTGTCACCTTTTCCGAATGTTAAAACATATTCCAGATCATTAATTTTGTTAAAATAAAAATTCACATGTATCTGGCATAGTGTCAGCCTGACAGTACTGGTGCTCTTCTTTTATGCCCATGCATATTTTAGTTATGCATGCTAATTGAGTGCACTCATGCAGGCTTATGCACCATAGGTGCCTTTATTTGATCTGCATACAACTATACACCTGTGCATGAATGGTGAGAGTAACATTGCATGATATATATCTTGTAATCAATGAGACCACAAAAACACTAGAAATGAAAACAAAGTCAGGCACCCCATAATGTACAGTTTTAATCACAAGAATCTTATACAATTGATCTCCCATGAGTAACCAAATTGTTTGAAGAAGACATGTTTGTGGATAAAGGTGTTGATAAGGGGTAGAGTCATTAGATATTCATAGCTGTAACTTTGCATACATAAAAGCTCGAGTCTCAACCTAGACCACTACAGTATTATTTATATATATATATATATAGACAACCCATGTCAATTGCAACTTGTATTAGAAACTAAATTATAGTCCTAATAAGCATCATGGCATTTTCAGCCAAAAAACTATTGAATGAGTTTGACTACAATATTCAGGAAAGTATCAACTTGAATAGTTCAGTTACAAGTGAATTGGATAGAAAAGCAGCAAGTCAAGAAGAGAGTGAAACAAATGGCCGCACTTTTTTTGCATTAAAGAAACAACCACCAGCAAATGAACAAACCCTCAAAACTGAAACTGAGCACAAAATCAACAACAGTGCTGCAACAAATGATGGAAGTGGTGCCATTGCTGAAGATGCTGATATACTCCACCCAATGCGTGAATATGTGAAAGGACAAGTACCAGAAGAAGAAACACGGCAACGACCGACAAGGTCAATCAAGCCTATGCAAAAAGAAGAGCACTCTCAGACTAAAGAAACACAAATCATGAGTGAGAAACAGGATACTGATGATTCTAGAGTTGAAGAAGTGATAGTGGCCGATGTTACCCAAGCAGCTCCACCACCACCAGTTGAAAGTGTACCACCACAGGAACAAGAGAAGAAAGAAGAAGGCACTCCATCGATTCAATCAGGAGGAAGTGATGGGAGTAGCAATGATGGAGAGAAAGATAACCAAATGACTGATGTAAAGGATCAGGTGGAATTGCAAGTCGAATTTTGTGATGGCAAAAAATCTGAGCCAAAAAAGGAGGAGATTATCAGTAAAGACGTGATCAAAGCTCAACGTCATTTTTTGGACAATCTTGGGAAACTTAAAGAGAAGCTTGATAAGGAAACATGCTGCAAATCATGCTGCAAATCTTGCTCAACGATGTGCTGTATAAGTGTTACATGCTGTTCAGAGGAAGGAAGTGGCATAGACACCAACAGTATCAAAACTGAATCTCTCGACCAAGGAAGCCAAATAGGATTGGAAATAATCAAAGAATTTGCTTTCCCACTCCTGCAAGCACTTACTCGCGATATTATTGCCATTTTAGAGGTTTTTATGGGACTGGCTGCTCTTGTCTTGTCCATCATTTCTCTTACTATGGGAAAGAATGCTGTCTACAATGCCCTTCATCTTGCTCTTGCTCTCCTCTTCTTTCTTCTTGGACTGATCGACTTCATCACATCATTTCGAACCTTTGGTGCCATCAGACTTTGCTGTAGGAAAACGAAAGACAGGGGATCAGAAGGAATGGGGAACGGTCCAGACACTGAAGAGGAGCAACGATCATTGTTCAGCAAAATATGGGACATATCACGTATTGTTGTGGCAGAACTAATCCTCTACCCGCTAACAGTGTGTGATATCATTGAAACTATTTTTGGAAAGTCGTACATATTTGAGTGTGCTGAAGACAAAGTTAGCTTTATACTATTCATACTATCATCAGCTTCACTGATATTCTACGTGTACATAGTGCGCCTTGGTATTCTGGGTTCCCTGATTCACCATCTGAACAAGAAAACCAAACTTAATCACAAGCAGAAAGAAGAGATACAAAACTTATTAACACATTGTGATGCACCAACTACCAAACATGATCTTTCACACTCTAACAAAGGTTACTCCACTAAGTCTGAAAATGAAAAACTGAGTGAGCATGCTGCAGCCACTGGTATGAGGTTCCAGATCTTCTTCTTCATTCATGTTGCTGGGCAGATGGCTGGACAGGTGTTGATGCTCATTGCCATTGCATTCAAAATAGCCAAAGATAACTCTGAAGAAAACGAAATTTTGCACATTAGTCCTGAGCTATGGTTCATGATGGCAGTGGGCTATGTGATGCCCTTCTGTGGAATATTCTCTTTCTTCATTGTCACCTACTACTGGGTGTATCAATACCCAAATACAATCTGTTTGAATCTACTTAGCTTTCTAGAGACTCCTGGAATCGATCAAATTATTTACCCTAAGGAAGATAGTGGAAACTTTAAAGAGAAAGTTGAAAAAATTTCAGTAATGCTAAACCGACAGATATTTACTGAAGACTTCAGAGCACTTTATGAGGAAAACATTTTCAAAAAAATTATGTATGCTTTCAGTAGCCCCATCCTTGTTATTCTGTGCATGGCCTACACTTTGTGCCAGCTGGCATTTGTGGTCACAGCCATAGTAACCATCAATGATGCTGGCTACATCCCATTCTATGTTATCTCTGGTGTTATTGGTCTTGTAGCTAACCTCTATGTTTTTGTAGTAGCAACATTCTGGATTGGCGTGATAGTGTTTATCATTACTATTATAGCTTTGATAATAATACTTGCAATTGCTTGGCTTATTTGTGTTTGTTGTTGTTGTAGTTCTGATGAGTGATGACAGTAGCAGTTGCTAGTTTTCCTTATAATTTAGTTTTTGTTCGTGACACATTATTGCATACACTGAGTTTAGATTTCATGCCCTACCTTCAGCACAATATACCTAATGAATTATTTTACAAGATTGTATAAAATTAAAATTATAACAAGTTGAGATAGGAATAAAGTAAATAAGTTGAAGTGAAACTGTGCTGCTAATCTTTTGTGCATGACATTGTATAGCTTGCGATAAATATCATACATGCGTGCGTACATACTGCATGTAGAGAATATTGGCAGATTTAAATTTAATGATTTGAACTTTGACCATCAAACCGTCAAATTAAAAATTCTAGCCTGTCAATATTTTTGGCTACTTGGCCGCCATAATTATATGCATGTACTATATGTGCATGCACAAATCGCCATGCAAATTTATAAGTTCTGCAGAACAAACAGTCAAATTTTTTGACCATCAATATTTCTGGTTATACAATAGTAAGAATAGGCTGAATCTCCCATAGACACAATATTATACAAAATGTAGACCTTGCATTGTAGTTGGTAATCTGTCAAGGAGAGCAGGTTTGAAGACTTGAATTTGTTTTTGTTAAATTTTTTATAATCATAATCTAAAACTCACAAAAACTTTCCTCAACACTCATATAGAAAGCACTAGTGGGAAGCCACAATTGCCATTTTTGTTCTCCAAAATTTAAGTNTGTAATGTGTCGACACCAGTGACACTGACCTGATGTGTGTGTGTGTGTGTGTGTGTGTGTGTGTGTGTGTGTGTGTGTGTGTGTGTGTGTGTGTGTGTGTGAGTGACAAGTCTCAACTATCTAATACCTCTCCTTAGCAAAACAGCAAAGACAAACAGCATAATGATAATAATAATTACACGAAAATTGAGGCTGGTCTAATCTCACTCAACTAGTGTGTGCGCAAGTTACTTTTTTTCCATTGTAGCTTAGACTCTTAATATCTCTCCACTGATGAGAAGTTTCTGGTGTGGTTCTGTTTTCTTTTGTGTAAACATTAAGACCTCTTGTTCCAATCCCTATGCACATCTCAGTGCCACTTTTGTCCTAGAGACAGAACAAATGTTTGTTTGTTATGCATTTCAATAGTATTTGTTTTTTTGGATAATGAAAATGGCGTACCTTTGCTTCAAAGAAGTGGAATCCGTACATTTCTAAGCCTTGAGCAATACTCAGATACTCTAATTCTGCCTCTTCTCTGTACGAATTAGGACACAAATGCAAAAATCTGCTGTAAATTAAGTCTTAGATCAAGCTGTCACCTTTTAGGAATGTTAAAACATGTTCCAGATCATTAATTATGCAAAATTTACAGTCAATATAATTATAATGTAGACTAATATTAATCCAAACATAATCAGGGCTTATCTAGGACTATACAGAAGGGGGAAGAGTTCGTGACCATTCTCACTTTCAGTTCTCCCCCTCCCCAATGATGAAACCCTTGGTATTCAATACTGTAGTAAAGTTAGGAAGTGAGATGTTCATTCAGCCCACCTTGACATTTCCTTGTGCTCTGAACACCACTTGGTGACCTTTTCTTCCCAAATGTAAGGAGCAATGCGATGCTCATCTGCTGCCTGTAGTTAGTAAGGAGGATGACTGAGGATCACATGAGTGTCATGTGAGACAACATGTGTGTGTGTGTGTGTGGACATCATACCGATTTGGATAGTAAATTTTCACTGGTGAGAAACCCTGGCTTAAGAACTTCTGGGTCAAAACCACCACGCTGAAATATATAAGAGAGATACATAATTATAGTGGTGCACAATAGAATGGTTATTAATAGCACAATAGATCTAAAGATAATATACGCGTATGCACACACACACACACACACACACACACACACACACACACACACACACACACACCTCAACCTGAATGATACATGAAGCCAACTGCACACCTATTGTAGCCTGGCAGTAGATGTCTCCATTAAGAATCTCTTTCTTTACTTGAAGGTAGAAGAGGTGTCGAGTGACTTCTTGAATCAGCTCCTTCCTAACATTCTCTGGAAAGAGCTTGACTCGAAAATGAAACTTCAAAATTTTCTGTTTAGGTACATTCTGATCTAGAATCTGAGAAGAACAAGAAATTTAATGTTTACAAAAAGATGATACAGATTAGTCATAGTACTCTACAACTGTACACCATTTGTGAATCCATTACAATTAGGCTAATTAAAGCTATCGTACACTAAGACTATTTGGACCCAAAAATGTACCTTTTTGTCATGTTTCAGCCAAGCAATAAGGCCTTTATCATCAGTGTACTTGAGTCCAAAGTACCACACTTCTTTCACGCCGAGTTTTGCAGCTACTAAATCTAACAACTGCTTACCCTTTGATTTTTCCTAGCAAAATGAAACCAAAAAATGATGATCAATTTCTTAAAACCTAGCTAGACTCAAATCTCACCTCTATGTGGAACTCTAGGAGTGAGTTCTCAGGGTCCAGAGTGGTGATATGGGTTTCCTTCAATCGTGACATCTTTCTGATTCAGGTTTTGTTTTCCTACTTAAAAACCACTCCCCCTCGGCATCTTATTGCTATTATACCACGCCCACTTGTTGAACTGTGGTAAAATTGTAGGGTGACCATGATTCTGCATATTTTTTATTGATGTCACGCAACTCCAGCTGATGCGCATTTCGGCAGCTGATTTTTGTCAACTTGAGAGGTTAGTGATCAGGGGGAAAAGAGATGTTTAATCTGTATTTAATATGTAGATAATTCATATAATTTATAGAGTACATGATAATTTGGGCATAGTTTGTGATTAATTTTGAGGATTAAGTGATTTTAAAAATTATACGCATTTTTCTTCCCTTTTTATCAGTTTAGGTTGACTTGGCCCTAAGTCCGAGAGTAGGTAATACCAAAGGTTTGGAAGGAGACACATTGATTTTTCGAAACCCTGAATGTGTAAGCAGTACGTTAGATAACACTAAGCTCCATTACCTTACATGAAAGTCAACTCCTTATTCCTTGTACATAATTGAACAATTTGAGCCATTCTCAATTCACCGTGGCAACTGAAATGGACGAGCCTCCTATTTTGAGGAGACAAAACAGTCGGCCATGGCTCTCCTCCCAGGAATTTTTCCGTTTGAGAAGCTACAGCGGTGGGTCTCAATCTCCCTCTAGCCCACCCGCTGGCCCCAACGGGTACCCTAGCCTGGGTAACCTCACCGACGACCAATACTGGTACAAGAAGATAGCCTGTTGTCACCTGAAATCCACTAAAGGTGAAGGGACGGGTCAAGCGATCATCGTTTGTCTGGGTTCACAAGATGCAGACAGGAGTCCTCTTGCAGATGTTCTTGGGATTAGCAGGCTTCCTGCTTTGGTGCTGATTACAAACCACCACATTATCCCAAGTCTTAAGCATGTGGCCTATTGGAAGCTTCACATTGGCAGCGAATCGGCGAACATGAAACCAATCTCACTCAACGAGGGCAAGTTTCTTGATTGCAAATCGTGCTGCGGTCCTTATGGAGCCATGGGGAGGCAGGAGCATTACAAAAGGAAGTGTCCTTTTCAAGCCGACTTCACTCTCTTGCCACTCAGTGAAAGCTTCACTCAAGAAATCCTCAAAAAACAGGAGCTGTTCTTTCCCGTTGTCATGCCAATGGACATGGAGAGCCTCAAAGATGCTTTGAAGAGTCAGCGATTCTACATCTTCCAGAGAGATGAGAAAAATGGTGACATAAGAGAAGTCGAAGTAGACATCCGAAAAATCGCCCCCACAATGGATGACACGGCTTCAATCAGTGGTCTCATGGAGGATTACAGAAAGATCTCCACACTAGTCTACAATAGGTGTTCCGAAGTGAGACCAGGATGTTCTGGTGCTGGCCTCTTCTTCAAAAATGGCGACGAAAGAGTTTTGCTTGGCCTGCACGTTTCAACTTCTGAGGATGGCAGTGTGCATTATGGAACGACCATTCACAAAATCTTCCATGCCATTGCTGGTAGGTCTTAGCATGAGCACCATACCTGCTGTACTAACACCTGCGATTGGGATCAAAATTTGATTTGCCCAATTTTTAGGCCTTGACCCTTGATCACGTTGTTTGGAAGGCTTTTATCGTACAGAATTTGACGTTTGACCCAAGTAGAACATGCTGTCCATAGCTAGTGACCTTTGGCTGTTGATCGAAGCGAGCAATTGAGCTTTCTTGATCCTTTATGGGGCCAATTTTGTTGCTTTGACCCCTTGATCACATCTTAATCCCAGTCCTGGGTGTTAGTAAAGCGGGTATGGTCGTGACCACCCCTTGTAGCAGCTGCTTTTAAAGCATTAAATTTCTTGGGCCCTTGGTGAGTCTATATGAGAACGAGACTGCATGTGTCAGCTATATATAGAGCTGTTTCCTCCTATGGGACCTTTAGTTTACTAATATGGTTACCAGGTAGCATATTGTTTGCACAAACCAGTCATGCATAAATGCTCACCATCTGGAATGTGCTGAATTGTAGATGGTGCTATCTGTGGTTGGGTCCCAAGTCTCTCCCTGCTGAAGGATGCTCAAGTCCAGAAGTCTTTGAATCCAGCATGCTATCAAAAGCTCCTAGAAAGTCTAGATCTACGTGTACAATTTCCAGCAGGGAATCAACATGTAGCAGGTACGTTATTGCTCTATCAGGCTAGACCTTTTTCTCTACCCCTGATCTGCCTCCTGGTCTAGCTTGATAGACTAATACTTCATCTTTTGTGTATTGTGGTTTGATGTTTACCTAGCTACATTCTCTCTCCTCTAGTGGCAGCTGTTGCTCCTGTGCAAGCTAATGCTGAGGCACAAGACATCTCTTCACGCCATCTACTAGAGCTCCTCAACTATCTTATCCTTGAGAAATTGGTCTCCTCTGACAAGGATAACGAATTATCGACTCCTTCGATAAACTTACTGGCATCTGTGTTGAATCTTTGTGAGTCAATGACAATAGAGTATCACACTGTGATTATATAATGTGGAGCACTTATGAGCACTTAGAGTACTTATGTAAACAAAGATGTAAGTTGGGAAGCCTTTTAGGCTCTAAGCATCACCTGGTGAGATTTATCAGCTGGTTGGCGTGATTTCCTACTATTTCAATTCTTCGGTGTATACCACACACAAACATACATACATACATACCGTAGATCGGGAAATTTTCGCCGCTATAAATTTTTGCTTGTTTAATTTTCGCGTGTTTAATTTTCGCCACTTTGACCGATTCGGTAAAGATCACCATACGTTTTAAATTTTCGCGCGTTTAATTTTCGCCACTCGCGCACGTGGCGAAAATTTTTTAACGGCGAAAATTTCCCGATCTACGGTATATACATACATACATACATACATACATACAAACAGTTGCAAGTACATTCAGAGGCCATGGACACATTAGAGAAGAGATAGGAAATGTCTTTCAAGGTCAAGAAGGAGAGAGTTTCTACACAAATGTCAGAGACCTAATTGGCAAAGTCTATGCATTGTGCACTGATCTTAGGGGAGGTCATAACACAGAGCTGTTGGAGTTATGCTTCCAATTTTGGCACAAAAGTAGCTTCTTCCCTTTACCAGGTATGTAGCAACGAGTAATTGTATAACTTTTTACTATACTATACATTCATCATCATAATTTCTTCACAGTAACTGGGAATGTGTACATGTGTGTGTGTTTACAATTGCCTAGCAACCAAATTTGTTACAGGGTAATTGGCAGTTACTGGAGACAATAGAGACAATAGAGTAGCTAGGGGTCACAAAGGGTCAATGGCAAACATGCAAGCATGCCCTTAAGTGTGTGGTACTCGACCATGCATCGAGTGCCCCCCACTTAATGGTCACACAACTATTGTGTGTGGGTGTGTGAGTTGTTATTGTTGGCATCATGCACCTACTTTTAGTAACATTCCTCTTTCACTACATCAGAACTGTTTTGTGATAGTGCAAAGTTCGCAACTCTAAAGGGAATCAGAGATGAACACAATAATAACGCAGCCATTCAGTGTTCATTTGCTGACATTTGCCTTGCCTACCAATCTCAACTGAAATCAAAGCACGAAAGAGAGATGAATGAAAGAGAAGGAGAGTTTCGCCATGAGTTAGAAGAATCAGAGAGAGAGAGAACAGAGCTTGAGCAGAGAGCCCGAGAACAGATAAAGCAGAGGGAACACCAGTTGGAGGAGCAAATCAGAGAGTTGGAGACTCGAATTCAACAGATGAACACCCAGGCTGAGCTGGGTGCCACAGAGAGTGCAGACTTGAAAAAAAAGGTAGAAGATTTGGAGCAGTCAGTGGAGGATTTGAAGCAAAGTATGATACTATAAAGAAAACAAAACATTAATGATATCACAAGATTTAAGCTCCTTGACTAATTGTTTTATTCAGGAGGGGTTTTGCGAGAGTTAGCTATTGAGCAACTTAAGAAGGAAAATGCTAACTTGGATAGTGAGAATGAAGCACAGGCTCAAGGTGAGTTGTATATCCCAATAAGTATGCAATCAATGGGAATTAGTGATTTGTATTTTGTACAGACATTAGTACTTTTAAAGAGAAGGTTGACAAGTTAGAGCAGGGTAAGTTTCTTTTAAAAAAATAAAATAGGTTGTGAAGCTTACAATCGTGCATAATACAGAAAATCAAGCTCTCAAGGAATCTCGGCGGACATCAATATCAAGATCACAACCCTTGGCTTCAAACTCTCCACTTGGTACTCCATCAAGTGGGAGATATGTAAGAAATGTGTCGAGTTATTCAGTTGTGCTGAAAAGTTCATGCCTTTATTTTGGTTTTCAGCCAACAAGGTCCGGATCCATTCCCTCAAGGTCCAGTACTAGTTCCACAAGCCTTTTCTCTCCAGAACAGGAAGTTCCCTATCAGGACTTTTGGGAAAGGGATATGTCTAAACTGCTGAAAGATGACTTACCACTTCGAGATGAAATTGGTTCCTATTTTGAAACTACACGGGGAGACAAAGGTACAATGTCGTTATAATAGTTGTGGACCATATTATTTTCTGTCCTAGGATTAATAAATGCTAGAACCAATTTGCATATCAGATTCTGCATTACTTTCACGGTGCATGTTGTACAGGGCCATCATGGGAGCATCTGATTGCTAAACTAAAAGAGAAAGTTCAAATAGATATGGATGCATCCGTCCTGGATGGTACTGACGTGGCAGGAATCATTGTCAGTATTGTCAGTGCTTGGGGGAAGAAAGAAAAAGTGACTGTTCAGAAGTTTTGCGATGTTTGCAATGAACTTGGTATAACTAGAATTGAGGAAGTAATGAGAGATGCTGAAAGTAGTGCTAGGAATAGTACATCACAGGACGTCTAGCTATAGCTTTGTTTAATTATCGTACCACCAAAAATAGTAATTTTGTATATACAACAACAGCTAGCACATGCATGTGCGCACACAAAAGATGTTTGTTGACCACTCCATGGCCTATATAGCTAGCTATAATTATTAATAATAATTATTATGAGCTCAAGTACAACCTGAAGTTAATAATAATAATTATTATTATATCTAATAATAATTTTGATATTATTATTATTATTATTATATGTGCTGACACTTAACACAACACAGGATAGAGTGTGCAAAATTAAGTACAATTATACAATCTATATAATTTTTTATATATGAATAATGAACTCATCACAATCATAATAATGATGATAATTATTATTAGTTTGATATAATATTTTATTAGTTTCGAGACTACTGTAATATGATTCAAAAAAATTCAACGATTTAGCAATAGCTAGTCACACTGTACCATTTCTCTCACTCTGGGTGAAGGGTTAGCTTCATTCTTGTGGGATGATTAATCACTTTTTCCTCTTCTTACATGTTGTTTTGTAGTCAGAGATGTCCTCCGTTGGAACCACGTTTTGGGTCCGCTGTCTTCTAGGTTGATTTGAGTGACCACTCTGGGCGATAACAAGAGTGTTGTATTGGTCGTTAGAATTTTGATAGTAGTCATTCCATCCAGAATTTGGCCAAGAAGACGGCCAATTGTGTATGTCGGTATCTGTAAGTTTTATATTCAGTTCTGGGTTCCTAGAAGCTGCTAGGGAAAGAAGGACCATTAGAACGAGACCCAATAGCTCAGGTTGGTTGTCCTTTTGGTCCCACCAAATGATGGTTTGCCGTGTAGTGAGTTGTATATCCAATGCCTTTATCCTGATGTATGGTCTGAAGGCCTCTCTAGTGGCTGCATGAGAGTAGTATACAGAGTACATTTGAACACTTGGGGCTAAAGGCAGGTTCACAATATTATCGGTGCTGCGTTGAATGTGTAATAGTACTTCACATTAGTGATGTAACGCAACACAATACACTGACACAGATTTAGAAAAATTGTTCAAATTTATGTTTTTTATATGTTTACATATCTGTGTGCGAATAATTTTTAAGCAATGAAAAAAAAAAGAAAATATTGTGAGCCCGCCTTAATGCTTTTTGCACATACCTGCAATAAAGAGAATAGGACTTCCATCCTTATTTTTTATTGCCTCACAAAATGCCAAATGTTCCACTGCTATCTGAGGAGCTGAAGGAAAAAAAAACAACAGTGAATCAAAGGACATGCATGTATATTGTTAAATTTTGTTGGCTGCTAGTAAGACATTGTCTTGACTCTGCTACAGCTATAGGCAGCCATAAATCCAGTACTTAGTTTACATTTGCACATTCATAATTTTTTCAAAGGTTACCTCGAACCAAAAAATACAAATGACAGCAAAACTTTCCGTATTTATGGCAAAATTATGGTGAGCAAACCTGTGTGACTTACTGGGTGCATGGTGTTGTGGCTAGATTAGGCTATACATGGATACTTATAGCTTACCAAAAGCTATAATATCCATGGGCTGTGTTTTAGTTGATATACCAACAGCATTTTCAATTGAATTTAGTTCTCCACGAAATGAGACATCCACAACAATATTGGGAGCCACACCATTGTCAGCTAAGCGGCCAGCAACTATGTCAATGCTACCATGAGGCAGAGAAACAGCTAGGACCTATTTTGCAGACATGATACACAACAGAGTATTCTCCTCCGAGTATTGCCAAACAAATGCGTGTCCACAAATTCTTTTCAAAAGAGGATTCCTTAAAAAAAAAGGGACAAAAACAAAAATAAACACACTCACCCATATAAACACACAAACCAATTACTACCTTTATTCCAAGGTAGCTTCATGCCCAGGCTCCAAGCATGTATGCCTATTTAAACATTTGCAGGAGAGAGCCTGGGAACGAAGCTATGTAGTTACACACACACCTTGACTAACCAGGTGACTAGCACTCTACCCAAAGTGTTGTCAAAACGTAAGTAGTTCTGACTAAAGAAAAATTGTCCTGTTCTGTAGCTACACAAAAATTCTAAATAAAGCACACCATCTTTATGTCTCGTTTGCACTGACACACAGCGTACTAACTATGAAGACTACTTACCAGTGGGGATTCTAAAGACCTCTTGGCTACAGAAGCACACAGAGGAGCTTCCAGCTCTGGTTGTCTTCTTCTTTGACCTGGACTGGGATGATCCTCAATGGGAGAAAAGACAGACAGAGTGTGCCTCGAAAATCAGAGTCATTCGGTCGGCTCTGGAGAACAGAGCTACTGAATTAGTCATGGTTCTTCTCCAGAAAGGGCCGCCGGTGCCCGCCGACGATGCTGCAGCTGGTCACAGTGAAAAGGCCTCCATGTTGTGTGCCGCGTGTGAGCTACCAACGCTCAATCTCTTTGTGCTGCCTTTCACACAGAGGCCTCAAGGCTTCATCACCAGGTATAGCCAGACAATGGTGTATGGTGCCAAAAAATCAAGACATTTATAGTCTCTTTCTGTAGAGCATATCTAAATTCAAATGGTCTAATGTACTTCTTATTTTTTCTTTATGTGCATTCTTTGTATATGTATACATTACGTAAATAAATATTTTTTGTCAAAGTCATCTTTTTTTCTTTTCCAGGATCGAAGAAGCGCTCTACAAGAAAGCCAATGTGTACTACAGGAACAGAGTGCACACCACTAAAGCTCATAAGGTATGCTAATTATATGCAGCGCACACACAGTGCATGATAATTGTTGTGGTTGTGTATTTCAACGTGTTGTGGTTTGTTTCTCATTAGGATATGATCACCAACAAGCAGGCACTTCATAGCCTCAAACCAGGCTCTCTCCCGCTAATTTTTTCTGCACGCGAATTATCATCCGCATGCAAAGGAGGGAGAGAGCCTGGAAGATTTTAATCATGTGCAGGTCGTGGTTGGACGTGGTTAGGGCGTTGTGGTCAAAGTCGCCCACGCTTGCGCTTTGATCCATTTTTAACGCTTGGAGTGGACGAGAAGCTGTCTTTTCACTCGTGAATCAACAGTTGTGTCGAAGAAACTAAAGAGATAGACTGTGCTCTGTGCTGTTAGCATTAACTACTACCCTGGAGAAAAAGAAAGTTGACAAACTTTTGCCGTTTTGAACGGTTTTGCTACCACTATTCTTCGTACAAAATGGCGACTTACTGCAAGTCTGTGGAAACTACAGACTCTCTCACTGAGTCAGGTTAGTATAAATCCAAGTAGATATAGATTTGAAGCTTCACGATGGAAAAGGACAGCTTCTCGTTGACTTTGAGCGGCAACAAACTGGATCAAAGGGCAAGCGTGGGCGACTTTGACCGCAACGCCCTAACCATGTCCAACCACGACGTGCACATGATTAAAATCTTCCAGGCTCCCTCCCTTTGCACGCGGATGATAATTCGCGTGCAGAAAAAATTAGCGGGAGAGAGCCTGGTTCGAGGCTAGGCACTTCATCTGCTCTCCATACGCCATCAGTTCAAGATGGCCTTCTTCTTCGAGATGAAACAGGAGAAGGGAGAGGCTCTGAAGTAGGCCACACACACACACACGCACACACACACACACACACACGCACACACACACACACACACACACACACACACACACTCATAGCTAGAGCCTGTGCATCCATAGCCATCCTCATTGTGTAACCTAACTTTGAGCATTTTATCTATAACCAGAGAACCTGGAAATGAGAATTGGACATTAGATGTTAACATTGACTTGTTACACCCCTCATAAAATCTGTAAAGATTCTTCATTTTTTTGGTTCCCCTGCATCCCATTGATACACTGCAGGTTGTATCAAGGCACGTACAATTACATCTTGGAGAACATGTACCTCAGTGAGGACAGGATCATGGAGTTCAAGATGGTGGCCGGCTTCGTCAACTACAAGATCTGCCGGTTGAGCTTTGAGCAAGACGAACCTCTCAGTGCCGTCACTCAGTTCAGAAAACACATTGATCTCTTCTCCAAGGAACCAGGCCCAAAGCAATTGCTCTTTGAGAATGCTGAGTGGCTTTCTAGACAGTAAGGGAGTGCATGTGTAGACATTGGCATGAAGATTTTGGCAAGGGGTCCCAGTTTCAACTTTTACCCAAGGAAAAAAATCCACTGAAATTTTATTTTTGTTTTTCACTCTCCTGTAAAGTTTGTATACTAAACAGTAGTCTTCTCTACATAAAGTTAAGAATTATTTCTGTGGTTTGAGAACAAGATATCCTGTTTTACTAGTTCGCTTGCTCACACATGCACACTCATCTCCACCACAACACACACTCTATCGTGCTGTAGATTCAGTGTCTTTGCAGACCTCTTCAGTGAAGCCATAAAGCGTGGCTTACGAGGTCTTCAAACCCAGAACCCTGGTATCTACTATCACCAAGCTGCACTCTACGCTCTGGAGAGGAAACAGCTCGGGAACAAGCTAGGTCTGGAGGCCTCACGAAACTCCTCCCAACTCCTCCCCTCTCTCCCTGCGATCAGCTACTACGGACAGAGGCCATGGAGGGTTGGGCTCACTGACTCCATGCCTTCTGTCATGAAGCTGAGGCAGGACTGCATGTTGAAGATGCAAGCTCTGGAGTTTGCTGTGGAGCATTCTGTGAGTTTTATTTGTACATGTACAATAGATATTTTAATTTGCCTGACTAGACTGTTTCTTCAGTGCATCTGTGATACAACGTTTATGCTTGTGAATTGGAACTTATACATAGTTTACACGACATGAGATGCTGGGAATGAGGATTTCGATAACCATGCATGACTCTGAAACATGGCCACAATGATGGAAGTAAAGAAGAATGCGGAATCATCTGCTGCAGTAGCCCCTATCGTTGAGAAATTTGCTGGAAATGCTCTTTCAGAGTCTCTTATCTCTAGCTACAATAAAACCCAAGCAGAGAATGCTTACGCCCACGAATATGACAGAGCTAGTATCCTCATGAGTCAGATCCTACCCAAAATCAAGGACAATGATGCACATTTTGATGATTTTGTTAGCATTCTTCATCAGTTGAACCTTACCAAGCTATAGCTTGTGAGCTAAAAAGGGCAGTTGATCCTACTGAAAGTAGAACTAGTGGACAGTCACACTCTAAATCTAAAAGTGCTATAGTGTAGACATTTGTGGTTTCAAATGTCCCTGTGGAAACTGTAGCATGGAAAAATATTTTAAAGATCGCTCAATGTGTCCTGGACTGAAAGAAGAAACACTTCCGTACTTGAATGTGAGTCATCTTAATGTTAGAGAGAAAGAAAAATTGACTAGCCAACTCATGCGTGATACGAACAGTATAATTGCATACTTCCAAAAACTTTCTGACTGTATTTTTGAAACTTTGAAGGAAGGAACTAGACCCATGGAAGATTTTATAAGCAGTGTGTTTTCTTCTGGGATCCAAGATCTTCCTAGACAGATTCAAGACATACATGGGGATAAGTGGGAAACAATCACATCAATATCTGGGCTAGAAATCTTTCTGATTCGTCATAAGTACATCTCATTCATCAACTATCAAATCTTAGAAAAAATCATCAATGAAGAATGTCAGGCAAATCTAGACAACTACATTCAAAAACTTGGAAAATTCTGCAAAGGAGCATTTTTGAAGTTCCTACCAATGCCATCATGTCATCTTCCTCTTCTGACCACCTTCTTGTGGTTAAGTAATCGATGAACTGTGGTTTGGGGGCACTCAACATTAAATTGAGTTGATTGAAGATTGCACTACATACCAACATATTATAATGTATATGTAATTCTGCTTGTAAAATATTCAACAAACTACTGACAATTATATAACAAAAATCAAATTTTAATCATTAAGCATGTACTTTCACGAAAAACAAACCAACCTAATCATGCATGTAGGAGCTGCTATTGCATGGAACTGTACGCTGTAGGAACTAACCTAGTTAAGCTATATATCATGTGCCGCTATATATACTACTTTCTAGATCTGTTTTGCAGTTAGTTAGCTAATGTGTTCAATATCAACTAGACTAGCATACTTAATTATTATGCTTAATCACTCATTTTCATCGATGGTTTTAGAAACCCAATTAGCCACGTAGCTGACCATAGCAAACCTTGTGTATTTCTTGGAGGGTTCATCATTTTGATTGCCTGACTCTGCAGTACTCACAGCACCTCCCACTATTCCAACCACTTCTTTTCTGCCAGTGCGCTTGTTTCATATGTAGAGAGGCCCACCTGCATGAATCACTAGGACCACTGGTCTGTTCTACATCTTCTTTTCCAACACACAAGTCATGCTCAGGGTTATAAACCGAGCCGCCACCAATTGTTCACATACAGTGTATGTGTTTGGCCACCTATTAAATTTTTGAACCAACATGGGGATCGAGGCAAAGGTACAATGTTGTTGTAATGGTTGTGGAACACTTTCTGTCCTACATATATATGATTAACAAATTAAAATTGCTAGAACCATTTTTTCATAATCTAAATGCATATCAGGGTCATCATATGGGAGCATCCGATTGCTAAACTACTAGAGATGGTTCAAATAGAGATGGATTCATCCAGCCTGGATGGTACTGATGTATATAGCTGAAATTAAATCGTTTCAGAGTCAGTATATAAATGTGTGGAAGAAGAAGTGACTATTCGAAAGTTAATTTTGTGGTGTTTGCAATGAACTTGGTATAACTAGAATTGAGGATGTAATGAGAGGTGCTGAAAGCAATGCTAGGAATAGTACATCACAGGACGTCTAGCTACATAAGCTTTGTTTCATTGTACCACAAAAATTGTAGCTTTGTATATACATATAATAACAGCTAGCATTTACATTACAATATTGGTAACTACACCAAAATAAGTAATGTACAATGTAATCACTTTAAATTATTCTGCTTGTAAAAATTCAACAAACTTCTAATTAAAGGAATGACAAAAATCAAATTTTAATCATTAAACAGGTACTTTCTCGAAAAACAAAACTATCAACCTAATCATGCATGACATTGTATAATTATTATAGGAACTATAGGAACTATAACTTAGTCAAGCTATCACATACCGCTATATATAATACTACTCTCTAGATCTGCTTTGCAGCTAATGTGTTTCAATATCTACTAAACAAGATTGCTTATTACATACATAAGTTCGAATAATATTACAGTTAGTGTCAATTGAACACATTGTATGAGTGTTCACTCGAGCTCGTTTTCAAATTCATCGATGGTTTTACAAACCCAATCAGCTACATAGCTGACCATAGCAAACCTTGTGTACTTCTTGGAGAATTCCTTTTGATTGTCTGACTCTCCAGTACTCACTTGACCTTCCACTATTCCAACCACTTCTTTTCTGCCAGTGCGCTTGTTATGTATGTAGAGAGGCCCACCTGAATCGCTAGGACCACTGGTCTGTTCTACATCTTCTTTTCCAACACACAACTCATGTTCAGGGTTATAGCTGTCAGTGATTATCGGCATATCCATACAGTATATGTCTTTGGCCACCACAGAGTTGAAATAATGCAAATTACGTACAATTGTACTCCCAGGCCCAGTCAAACCCAGTCCCACAAGAGTCACCTCTCTGCCTATAGGTTTAGGCTCTCTGTAGAGGTCCATGATTTCAGCGCCATACTGTGTAGCACCTTCAGCTAGATAGAGCAAAGCAATGTCCACACCGTGGTAAAAATATTGAGGGAAAATGAAGTACTTTAGTGTCTTTATCCTCTTGCTAAATTCTCCCTTATTGTCAAGATGAACTCCAACCTCTCCTGTTCCATATATATATACATCATCACTTGCAATTGGGTCTCCAGCTGGAAAATAGTCTTTACAGTGAGCTGCAGTTAGCACCCACCTGTCCGCAACAAGCACTCCTCCACAACCATTGAAATCCTCGTAACCACTTTCTTCATAAATTTTAATTTTCACACGAATGGAGACGTAAGATGGGTACTGCAATGCATTTGCAATATGACCACCTACAATGCGAGTGTTGACATCCTCACTGCCACTACAATCGTGCTCTTTTAGACAGCTCTTGGTTTGTTCTTGTGATCCGGCATTGGCACTACATACTATCAGAAGTAGCATCCAAAAGCACTGTAGTGAACCACAGAATTTATTGATGGCCATATTATCTGTGTCAAGACAAAACTTGATTAAAATTGATGGTATAAGGGCTCAAGTTGCTACACAATCTGTAGCCAAACAAAATGATCTCTTATATTAAAGATGAAGGCATGCAAGCCTGACTGGTACTGAGCTATGATAAACACACCACAAAAAGGAATCATTCTGACAGACAGATAGATTCAGGACATACCTTATTAGTCATTAAGAGAAATTATGCATGGCTGCATATGGTATCATTGTAATACCAAAATTTAATTACTATCAATTATAGGGCCCATGGATGCAGAGATATTTGTTATGGGAACTATACAGCTAGATAATTAGCCAATTGTTACATTTTGAGGAACTTACTGAGCTAGAACACCACAAAAGAAGAATCACTCAGAGAGATCGATTCTAGGCATATCTTATTAGTCACTAAACAAACTACTTGTCATTACCAGAAATTATGGCTGGTATCATTTACCAAAATTTAATTACTATCAATTATAGGACCCATTGATGCAGAGATATTTCTTATGAAAACTATAGCTAGATAATTAGCTAGTCATTAAATTTTGAGAAATTTACAGAGCTAGTACACCACAAAAGAGAATCACTTTGACAGACAGATAGATTCAGGACATATACCTAGGCCTATAAATAGTCACTCTACAAACTTGTCGCTAGTATCGTTGTAATGCCAAATTATGCAGAGATATTTCTTATGGGAACTTATACAGCTAGATAATTAATCATTTGAGGAACTTACAGAGCTAGTAGCATGCAGTCTGCTATTATATTAAATGGTAGGCATATTTATACCAAACCATATACAATTGGATATCACATAATATATATATAGCTATGTGTAAGTCCACTCATGTATAGCTGCATGTCTCCTATATTAAAGATACCTGATTCTGACATCTATGAAGGTTAATGTGTGTGTGTGTGTGTGTGTGTGTGTGTGTGTGTGTGTCCAAGCACGAAGGAGAGATGAACAAAAGAGAAGGAGAGTTCCATCGTGAATTGCAATCAATGAGAGAAGAATCAGAGAGAGAGAGAACAAAGCTTAAGCAGAGAGCCCACGATCAGATAAGGCAGAGGGAACAGGAGCAAATCAGAGAGTTGGAGATCGACTCAGATTCAACAGCTGATTACCCAGGCTGAGCTGGGAACCACAGATAGTGAAGACTTGAAAATATAAGTAGAAGATTTGGAGCAGTCGATGGAAGAACTAAAACAAAGTATGCTACTGTCAAATCATTATTGGGTCATAATTTCATGTGAAATCAACATAAGAAAATATCAACCCACCTCAGATTTCCCCCAAACTTGGTATGCATGTATAAGTGTATGTTAAGATATCAAGCCACAGCAATTTTAAAATCTCAATGCTGTATATGGCTTCTAACTTATAATGGGCTAAAGTTATGAATTTTTGCTATTTTTTGTGGACTCTATATGTATAAATTGTGCAATATCTTCCACTAGGAGTAAGATCTTGGAAAAACAATTGGATCTTTCTTTTGACTGAGCTCTTGGAATGAGCTTTAAGATGATATATTACAAATCAGTATTAGTTCGGATAAGGTCAAAGGTTATTTCAAATTTACTGTGTCAATTTCTTAAAATTTATATCATAATTATCCTTTAATTCTTTTCATTTTTTGTGGGCATGTACATGTGGCATTCTTGAACATGGGGGTAAAATTTGGTTTTGGGATGACTGGGTTGTGGGACAAAATAGCAATAAATACATTAATGATTTACGTCAATATAATATATTATTACCAGAAGACTAATTGAAAACTATTTTAAAAGTACCATAGCATTCCCGAGAAGAATTTTCGCTCCATATTTTTTGTTCATTCATGCACCAAGGCACTGATTGACACCATAATTCATATTATGTTTTGTGCTATAATCTCTCCTTGTGTCAATTTCCTTAGGTTAAAATATAATGGTGATTTTTGGTAGATATAATATCATTTTGTCCCACAACCCACACAGTCATCCCAAAACTAAATTTTAGCCACATAGTAACAGTAAGTAAAGTCAACAAAAAAAAATAGCAAAAATGCATAACTTTAGCCCCGTTATAAGCTTGAAGTCATACATGCAACATTGAGATCTTAAAATTGCTGTGGCTTGATATCTTAATATACACTACATGCATACCAAGTTTGGGGAAAATCTGAGGTGGGTTGGTATTTCTTGTGTTGATTCACATGAAATGACCCTATTACGATACCACAAGCTTTTAACTCATTATTTATTTCATTATATTCAAGAGGGGTTGAGTGAGAGTTAGCTAATTGAGCAACTTAAGGGAGAAAAACATTGAATTGAATTGTGAGAATGAACTTCAAACTCAAAAGTGAGTTATACCTAAAAATTAATAATATTGCATTGGGAAATAAACAAGTGGTATTATTGTTGTTGTTATTTGTACTGACATTAGTACTCTTAATGATGAGGTTGATAATATCTTAAAGCATGGTTAGTTTAAAAAATCAAAAGGGCTGTGAAGCTGACAATTGTGCATACCATATAGCGGGAAAGTTTCCGTACGGTATTTAACTTTCACAGTTGCATGTGATGGTATTTAACTTTCGCAGTTACATGTGACCTTGTTTTTGTCAAACATTTTTACATTTTAACTTTCACAGATGAGCTATGCAATGCACATACTGATGATGTATATATGTTGCAGAGAATTTCACGGATAATCGTGATCTGCAAAAACTGTGAAGTTACAGATGACCCATTAGCTCAATATACAAATACTCATGGGAATAACTCTGCAAAAGTGAATTATATAAATAGCTCATTCTCTTTCTAACAAGTCTAAAACATAATTATGGCCTAAAACATTGCTAATTTTAAAGTACCAAACTAAAAAATAACTATGCCAAGCTTCCAATTTTCTTGATCATCTTCGTTTCTTTGTCTTCACCCACTTTTGGCATCAGTTATTCTTCTCTCTAGCTGAGTTGCTAGATAGAAGATGAAAAGTGCCTTCTACATAGAAACAATGGTATGTACG
This sequence comes from Tethya wilhelma, assembly GCA_964030475.1. NCBI lineage: Eukaryota > Metazoa > Porifera > Demospongiae > Tethyida > Tethyidae > Tethya > Tethya wilhelma. Next base: position 2,096,256 of record CAXIPT010000007.1, on the reverse strand, counting down.
TACACACAATTGCAGCCAAAAATTTACAGCACATGCATGTATATAATTATAAAAATTTAATTTTATATATATATACACCCCCAGCTGTGTCAACCATTACAGTGCTGTGGGCTATAGCCTATGTATATGGTCCCATTATGGTGATTTTGGAGAAATATGATGTACGACTTGCTAATATTAATAATTGTTATTTCAGTATAAACTACATTGAGTTGATTGAAGATTGGTAACTGTATACAGGTACAAAAATAAGTAATGTACAATGTAATTACTTTAAATTATTCTGCTTGTAAAAATTCAACTAACTACTAATTAAAGGAATGACAAAAATCAAATTTCAATCATTAAACAGGTACTTTCGTGAAAAACAAAACTATCAACCTAATCATGCACGACATTGTCGAGCTATCACATGCCGCTATATATACTACTTTCTAGATCTTCAAGCCACAGCAATTTTAAAATCTCAATGCTGTATATGGCTTCTAACTTATAATGGGCTAAAGTTATGAATTTTTGCTATTTTTTGTGGACTCTATATGTATAAATTGTGCAATATCTTCCACTAGGAGTAAGATCTTGGAAAAACAATTGGATCTTTCTTTTGACTGAGCTCTTGGAATGAGCTTTAAGATGATATATTACAAATCAGTATTAGTTCGGATAAGGTCAAAGGTTATTTCAAATTTACTGTGTCAATTTCTTAAAATTTATATCATAATTATCCTTTAATTCTTTTCATTTTTTGTGGGCATGTACATGTGGCATTCTTGAACATGGGGGTAAAATTTGGTTTTGGGATGACTGGGTTGTGGGACAAAATAGCAATAAATACATTAATGATTTACGTCAATATAATATATTATTACCAGAAGACTAATTGAAAACTATTTTAAAAGTACCATAGCATTCCCGAGAAGAATTTTCGCTCCATATTTTTTGTTCATTCATGCACCAAGGCACTGATTGACACCATAATTCATATTATGTTTTGTGCTATAATCTCTCCTTGTGTCAATTTCCTTAGGTTAAAATATAATGGTGATTTTTGGTAGATATAATATCATTTTGTCCCACAACCCACACAGTCATCCCAAAACTAAATTTTAGCCACATAGTAACAGTAAGTAAAGTCAACAAAAAAAAATAGCAAAAATGCATAACTTTAGCCCCGTTATAAGCTTGAAGTCATACATGCAACATTGAGATCTTAAAATTGCTGTGGCTTGATATCTTAATATACACTACATGCATACCAAGTTTGGGGAAAATCTGAGGTGGGTTGGTATTTCTTGTGTTGATTCACATGAAATGACCCTATTACGATACCACAAGCTTTTAACTCATTATTTATTTCATTATATTCAAGAGGGGTTGAGTGAGAGTTAGCTAATTGAGCAACTTAAGGGAGAAAAACATTGAATTGAATTGTGAGAATGAACTTCAAACTCAAAAGTGAGTTATACCTAAAAATTAATAATATTGCATTGGGAAATAAACAAGTGGTATTATTGTTGTTGTTATTTGTACTGACATTAGTACTCTTAATGATGAGGTTGATAATATCTTAAAGCATGGTTAGTTTAAAAAATCAAAAGGGCTGTGAAGCTGACAATTGTGCATACCATATAGCGGGAAAGTTTCCGTACGGTATTTAACTTTCACAGTTGCATGTGATGGTATTTAACTTTCGCAGTTACATGTGACCTTGTTTTTGTCAAACATTTTTACATTTTAACTTTCACAGATGAGCTATGCAATGCACATACTGATGATGTATATATGTTGCAGAGAATTTCACGGATAATCGTGATCTGCAAAAACTGTGAAGTTACAGATGACCCATTAGCTCAATATACAAATACTCATGGGAATAACTCTGCAAAAGTGAATTATATAAATAGCTCATTCTCTTTCTAACAAGTCTAAAACATAATTATGGCCTAAAACATTGCTAATTTTAAAGTACCAAACTAAAAAATAACTATGCCAAGCTTCCAATTTTCTTGATCATCTTCGTTTCTTTGTCTTCACCCACTTTTGGCATCAGTTATTCTTCTCTCTAGCTGAGTTGCTAGATAGAAGATGAAAAGTGCCTTCTACATAGAAACAATGGTATGTACGTACACACAATTGCAGCCAAAAATTTACAGCACATGCATGTATATAATTATAAAAATTTAATTTTATATATATATACACCCCCAGCTGTGTCAACCATTACAGTGCTGTGGGCTATAGCCTATGTATATGGTCCCATTATGGTGATTTTGGAGAAATATGATGTACGACTTGCTAATATTAATAATTGTTATTTCAGTATAAACTACATTGAGTTGATTGAAGATTGGTAACTGTATACAGGTACAAAAATAAGTAATGTACAATGTAATTACTTTAAATTATTCTGCTTGTAAAAATTCAACTAACTACTAATTAAAGGAATGACAAAAATCAAATTTCAATCATTAAACAGGTACTTTCGTGAAAAACAAAACTATCAACCTAATCATGCACGACATTGTCGAGCTATCACATGCCGCTATATATACTACTTTCTAGATCTGCTAATGTGTTTCAATATCTATTAAACAAGATTATACTTAATACATATGCAATAATACTACAGTTAGTGTCAATTGAACACATTGTATGAGTGTTCACTCGAGCTCATTTTCAAATTCATCGATGGTTTTACAAACCCAATCAGCTACATAGCTGACCATAGCAAACCTTGTGTATTTCTTGGAGAATTCTGACTCTGCAGTACTCACAAAACCTCCCACTATTCCAACCACTTCTTTTCTACCAGTGCGTTTGTTTTGTATGTAGAGAGGCCCACCTGAATCACTAATACCAGCGGTCTGTTCTACATCTTCTTTTCCAACACACAAGTCATGCTCAGGGTTATAGCTGTCACTGATTATTGGCATTGCCATACAGTGTATGTCTTTAGCCACCACAGAGTTGAAATAATGCAAATTACGTACAATTGTACTCCCAGGCCCAGTCAAACCCAGTCCCACAAGAGTCACCTCTCTGCCTATAGGTTTAGGCTCTCTGTAGAGGTCCATGATTTCAGCGCCATACTGTGTAGCACCTTCAGCTAGATAGAGCAAAGCAATGTCCACACCGTGGTAAAAATATTGAGGGAAAATGAAGTACTTTAGTGTCTTTATCCTCTTGCTAAATTCTCCCTTATTGTCAAGATGAACTCCAACCTCTCCTGTTCCATATATATATACATCATCACTTGCACTTGGGTCTCCAGCTGGAAAATAGCCTTTACAGTGAGCTGCAGTTAGCACCCACCTGTCCGCAACAAGCACTCCTCCACAACCATTGAAATCCTCGTAACCACTTTCTTCATAAATTTTAATTTTCACACGAATGGAGACGTAAGATGGGTACTGCAATGCATTTGCAATATGACCACCTACAATGCGAGTGTTGACATCCTCACTGCCACTACAATCGTGCTCTTTTAGACAGCTCTTGGTTTGTTCTTGTGATCTGGCATTGGCACTACATACTATCAGAAGTAGCATCCAAAAGCACTGTAGTGAACCACAGAATTCATTGATGGCCATATTATCTGTGTCAAGACAAAACTTGATTAAAATTGACGGTATAAGGGCTCAAGTTGCTACACAATCTGTAGCCAAACAAAATGATCTCTTATATTAAAGATGAAGGCATGCAAGCCTGACTGGTACTGAGCTATGATGAACACACCACAAAAAGGAATCATTTTGACAGACAGATAGATTCAGGACATACCTTATTAGTCATTAAGAGATATTATGCCTGGCTGCATATGGTATCATTGTAATACCAAAATTTAATTACTATCAATTATAGGGCCCATGGATGCAGAGATATTTGTTATGGGAACTATACAGCTAGATAATTAGCTAATTGTTACATTTTGAGGAACTTACTAAGCTAGTACACCACAAAAGAAGAATCACTCAGAGAGATTGATTCTGGACATAATTATCTTATTAGTCACTCTACAAACTACTTGTCATTAAGAGAAATTGTGGCTGGTATATAAATTATGTGTAATACCAAATTACTATCAATTATAGAGCCCATATAGATCCATGCAGAGATAATAGGGGAACTACAAATCATTTGAGGAACTTACAGAGCTAGTACGTACACCACAAAAAAAAAAGGAATCACTTTGACAGACAGTTAGATCATTTAGGACATACCTTATTAGTCACTCTACAAACTTGTCACTAAGAGAAATTATGGCTAGTATGTAATACCAAATTACTATCAATTATAGGGCCGGTCCATGGATGCATGCAGAGATATTTCTTATGAAAACTATAGCTAGATAATTAGCTAATCATTAAGTTTTGAGGAACTTACATACAGAGCTAGTACACCACAATAGAAGAATCACTTTAACAGACAAATAGATTTAGGACATACCTTATTAGTCACTCGATCTACAAACTCGTCATTGAGAGAAATTATGGCTAGTATCATTGTAATGCCAAATTACTAGCAATTATAGGGTCTATGGATGTAGAGATATTTCTTATGGGAACTAGTACTACTGCAATCATTTAATTTGAGGAACTTACAGAGCTAGTAGCTAGCAGTCTGCTAGTATATATGATGGTAGGTGTATTCACCAAACAATACAATTTAATATCACATGCATAGCAGCTGCTACGTACATGTAAGTCCACTCATGAATACCTGCATGTCTCCTATATTAAGATACCTGATGTTGTCACGGTAACTGGGGTGCTTTTAGAAGTTGATATATCCAGGGCAAAAAAAGTCTTGCAAGCAATAATTCAAGATAATGCAAGATAAGCTAAGCAAGTTTTTATTTGCAAGAAAGTACACAAAATTGGCCAAATTCCTTGCACTTCTTGCAAGAACCTACAAATTAAATAATGTCAGTGCAAGTGGGTATGATGGAATACAAGAGATTTGTCCGATTTCTTGCAAGTACTTGCAAATAAAACTTGCAATGCTTAATGTATTATATTGCTTGAAAGTCAGTTTTTGCCTGGGCTAGACTGCATTGGACCTATATAAGACCTGGCCGAGTGTAGCTACAAGTTTAGTGCCCAGAGCTTAAGGGGGTCTGATACCCAAAGAATTTTCAATGGTATATACCTTTTCTGACAGACAACCTGAGAAGGAGTATAAGTTGAAAAATATAATGATCCTCTCATGCACTGAGATCTTTCTGAACACTGCATTTTCAAAACAAAAGGGGTGAATTTGCACTTTTTATTTTCTTTCCTGTAACCCCCTAAAAGAAAATCTTAATCACGTTCATGATGTTGTTACAGTACTCAAAATTCTATGCACATGCAATGCATCAATTTCAAGCTCATAGGGGGTACAGAAGTCAATTGAGTTATTGTCGTCCCGAAATACCCAAAAAACTGACAATTTTCAACTTCTCAGGATGACAATAACTTGACTTCTGTACCCACTACCCCCACAAAAGGTACCATTGAAAATTCTTTGGGTATCGGACCCTCTTAATAAAATGCAGGACACCTATAGGCCTGCATACTCTACAGCTACCGCTGATACTATAAAATTAAACATGCACTTATTTAGAACAATGATTGATGCAAGTGCATATCAAAGTATTGGTGTGTGTGTGTGTGTGTGTGTGTGTGTGTGTGTGTGTGTGTGTGTGTGTGTGTGTGTGTGTGTGTGTNTGTGAGGAGTCTAAGCTACCAGCAGCCTGGCATTTTTGTCCAAACTGCCATAGTCCACACAATGTGTGTGTGTGTGTGTGTGTGTGTGTGTGTGTGCATGTGTGTGTGTGTGTGTGTGTGTGTGGCATCATGCACCTGCTTTTGGTAACATTCCTCTGGCACTACACTAGAACTGTTTTGTGACAGTGCATTGATTAAGTTTGCGACTCTAAAGAGAATCATGCAGAGATGAACACATTTATTTAACAACACAGCCATTCAGCATTCGTTTTCCGATATTTGCTTTGCCTATACCAATCTCAACTGAAATCAAATGGTATGATGGAGAGATGAATGAAAGAGAAGGAGAGTTCCGTCATGAGTTGCAGAGGATGACTGAGAGAATTAAGAATCAGAAAGAGAGAGAACAGAGCTTGAGAAGAGAGCCCGAGATCAGATAAGGCAGAGGGAACACCAGTTGAGCAAATCAGAAAGTTGGACTGGAGACTCATATTCAACAGCTGAACACTCAGGCAGAGCTGAGTGCCACAGAGAGTGCAGACTTGAATGAAACAGAAAATAGAAAATTTGGAGCAGTCAGTGGAGGAATTGAAACAAAGTATGATAATACTCTATTGTTATGATAATCACAAGCTTTAAGTTCTTTCTGTTCACCCACTTTTGGCATATTGGTTATTTGTCTCTCTAGCTGAGTTGCTAGATACAAGTGCAAGACAAAAATCGCCTTCTGCATAGAAATGATGCCGGGCACACACAGCCAAAATTCACAGCACTTTACAACTCTGAGTCAACCGTTACAGTGCTGTGAGCTACGGACCTACGGTCCTATTGGAGAAATATGATATATGTATACAGCTTGCTGAATATAAATTGTTATTATTATTATAGTATATTATCATAAACTACATATCTATAAATTGAGTTGATTGAAGATTGGTAACTACACATACCAAAATAAGTAATGTATAATGTTATCACTTTAAATTATTCTGCTTGTAAAATATTCAACAAACTACTGACAATTAAAGGACAAAAATCAAATTTAAATCATTAAACACTTTCTCTGAAACAAAACTATCAACCTAATCATGCATGTAGGAACTGTATATAAGAACTATAACTTAATTGAGCTATTATGTGCTGCTAGACTACTTTCTAGATCTATTTTGCAGCTAATGTGTTTCAATATCTACTATAGACTAGCATACATATTATGAATAAGTTCAGTATTACAGTAAATGTCAATTGAACACATTGTATGAGTGTTCACTCGTTTTCATCAATGGTTTTATAAACCCAATCAGCCACATAGCTGACCATAGCAAACCTTGTGTATTTCTTGGAGAATTCGTTTTGATTGTCTGACTCTCCAATACTCACTTGACCTTTCACTACTCCAACCACTTCTTTTCTGCCAGTGTACTTGTTTCGTATGTAGAGAGGCCCACCTGAATCGGTAGGACCACTGGTCTGTTCTACATCTTCTTTTCCAACACACAAGTCATGCTCAGGGTTATAGCTGCCATCAACTATCGACATATCCATACAGTGTATATCTTTAGCCACCACAGAGTTGAAACAACGCAAATAGCGTTCAAATGTACTCTCAGGTCCGGTCAAACCCAGTCCCACAAGAGTCACCTCTCTGCCTATAGGTTTACTACCTCTGTAGAGGTCCATGACTTCAGCGCCATACTGTGTAGCACCTTCAGCTAGATAGAGCAAAGCAATGTCCACACCATGGTAAAAATATGAATCATTTGGAGGGTAAATGAAGTAGGATTGTGTCTTTATCCTCTTGCTAAATTCTCCCTCATTGTCAAGATGAACTCCAACCTCTCCTGTTCCATATATATAATCACTTGGGTCTCCAGCTGGAAAATAGCCTTTACAGTGAGCTGCAGTTAGCACCCACCTGTCCGCAACAAGCACTCCTCCACAACCATTGAAATCCTCGTAACCACTTTCTTCATAAATTTTAATTTTCACACGAATGGAGACGTAAGATGGGTACTTCAATGCATCTGCAATGTGACCACCTACAATGCGAGTGTTGACATCTTCACTGCCACTACAATCGTGGTCTTTTAGACAGCTCTTGGTTTGGTCTTGTGATCCGGCATTGGTACTACATGTTACTATGAGAAGTAGCATCCAAAAGCACTGTAGTGAACCACAGAATTCATTGATGGCCATAATTATTATCTATGTCAAGACTGACAAATTTGTAAGGACTCAAGTTCTGTGCCAAACAAGAAATGATCCCTTGTAAATGAAGATGAAGGCAAGCCTGACTGTTTGGTACTGAGTTATGATAAACACACCAGAAAAAAGGAATCACTTTGAGAGACAGCCTCGGAGATTAATTCAGGAGTCATGCAGGGCATACCTCAATAGTCACTCTATATCCATATACTGAGAAACTTTTCATTTGAGGAATTATGTGCGTATGTATGTATTATGGTTCAAAGAAACCAAGGTCATTACTCATAATTATTCAGGCATGCATAATATTATATGATACGAAGGGTGAACAAATCATTACTATTCATGGTATATCTGTTGTATATATGCATGCCTGAATAATTATGAGTAATGACCTTGGTTGCTCTTTGAGTAAATCTTGATTGATCACAAAAGGGAGATTTACTAAGAACGAGGCAAACTCAACTTGAAGACTTATCAAATTACTCAAAGAGCAATATATATAGTGCAGGGATATTTCTTGTGGGAACTGTAGCTACACCTCCTTAAATTGTCAGCTCAATCATGCATGTTCACAGAGCCACCACAGAATACTATTAGTCAAATTGCTCAAATAAACACACTTCCACTCGATACAGATGCTAGAATGATGATCTTCTCTGTATAAGATGCTAGATTATGTCTATTTTTCCAGAAAAATGCTCATTGCTTTCAGCTACCTATTTTATGATTGGCCATTCATTAATTCTTATGTTCCTAACTTTTTTTATACAACAAGATATTTGTTGACCAATTGGCCTATACTGTTATAATCATTATTGTTGTGATTCAGGTAGCGCTGATGCTTGCATAGCACAACACAAGATAAAGTATGTACAATCAGGTGAAATTAAAGGCTCTCATCCTTTCGAATGAATTAGACAATCACATCACTCACAAAGCAATTGTAATTGATTTGATACCATTATTATTTTTTTTTCAAAATTTAATGGTTCAGCCATTAGTCACTGCATGGAAGATTGGGTTTCTCTGTAAAGGGTTAGCTTCATTTTTACAGGATGACTAATCACTTTTTCCTCTTCTTACAAGTTGTTTTGTAGTCAGAGATGTCCTCTGTTGGAACCACATTTTTGGTCCACTGTCTTCCAGGTTGATTCGAGTGACCACTCTGGGCGATAACAAGAGTGTTGAGACACACCACCAGGTCAAGATAATGTACATTGGAGCCAGTTGACAATGTTCATCGATACCCAGTACGCGATCGCCGACCTCCAAACAGGCTGATGAACATGTGGTGTAATGCCCATATTTGGGTATTGCTAGAGAAGTTTTACTTAATGTTTAAGTTTTGTAATTAGAACTATAATTATAGTGTATTGCCCAATTCTTATTATAGTTAAACTATTTTCTTTATAAGGAATATGTGACTTATCATATGTTTATGTATGGTTAGCACTAGTACAGGATATATGTCATGTAGACACCTTATATACTGAGTTGTGATTCTTTGTTTGTATAATAAGCTAGACATTTCTACCTGTATTCATTCTTCTTAAGAGCTATTATTATCACGTATAATCACTTTAAATAATTATTCTGCTTGTAAAATTCAACAAACTACTAATTAAAGGAATGACAAAAATCAAATTTTAATCATTAAACATGCAGGTACTTTCTCGAAAAACAAACTATATATCAACCTAATCATATACATGACATTGTATATTATAGGAACTGTAGGAACTATAACTTATAGTCAAGCTATCACATGCATAATTACTACTTTCTAGATCCGCTAATGTGTTTCAATATCTACTAAACAAGATTAATACTTATTACATACATAAGTTCAAATAATTATTTACAGTTAGTGTCAATTAAACACATTGTATGAGTGTTTACTCGAGCTCGTTTTCAAATTCATCGATGGTTTTACAAATCCAATCAGCCACATAGCTGACCATAGCAAACCTAGTGTATTTCTTGGAGAATTCTGACTCTGTAGTACTCACAAAACCAGCCACTATTCCAACCACTTCTTTTCTACCAGTGCGCTTGTTTTTTATGTAGAGAGGCCCACCTGAATCACTAGCACCAGCGGTCTGTTCTACATCTTCTTTTCCAACACACAAGTCATGCTCAGGGTTATATCTGTCACTGATTATCGGCATATCCATACAATGTATGTCTTTAGCCACCACAGAGTTGAAATAATGCAAATTACGTATAATTGTACTCCCAGGCCCAGTCAAACCCAGTCCCACAAGAGTCACCTCTCGGCCTATAGGTTTAGGGTCTCTGTAGAGGTCCATGACTTCAGCGCCATACTGTGTAGCACCTTCAGCTAGATAGAGCAAAGCAATGTCCACACCATGGTAAAAATATTGAGGGTAAATGAAGTACTTTAGTGTCTTTATCCTCTTGCTAAATTCTCCTTTATTGTCAAGATGAACTCCAACCTCTCCTGTTCCATATACATAATCACTTGGGTCTCCAACTGGAAAATAGGGTTTACAGTGAGCTGCAGTTAGCACCCACCTGTCCGCAACAAGCACTCCTCCACAACCATTGAAATCCTCGTAGCCACTTTCTTCATAAATTTTAATTTTCACACGAATGGAGACATAAGATGGGTACTGCAATGCATTTGCAATATGACCACCTACAATGCGAGTGTTGACATCTTCACTGCCACTACAATCGTGGTCTTTTAGACAGCTCTTAGTTTGGTCTTGTGATCCGGCATTGGCACTACATGTTACTATGAGAAGTAGCATCCAAAAGCACTGTAGTGAACCACAGAATTCATTGATGGCCATATTATCTATGTCAAGACTGACAAACTTGTAAATATAAGGCGTCAAGTTTTGTGCCAAACAAAAATGATCTATTGTAAATGAAGACGATTTAAGGCAAGCCTGACTGGTTGGTACTGAGTTACGATAAACACACCACAAAAAAAGGAATCACTTTGACAGACATAGATATTCAGGAGTCATGCAGGACATACCTCAATATAGTCACTCTATACAGAGAAACTTGTCATTTGAGGAATTATGTGCGTATATATACAGATGTATTATGGTTCAAAGAAACCAAGGTAATTATTCAGGCATGCATATATACAATAGATACCATGAATAGTAATGATTTGTTCACCCTTTCGTATCATATGTGCATGTAGAGATCACTTAGCTAAGGGCGCTCACATTGTCATAAATTTATGTACCTCTTGAGATCTGGACCAGACCATCTAAAGCTTAAGGCTATACTTTTCCTTCTCTTGTATCAAAGTCTATTTTTATCTATGACATAATATTGTCCAAATCAACTCACAACTTGTTTCTTTGATTTATTATTTTTTAATAGCTAAATTCACAAAGTTATGGCTCTCTCCCTTAATTGGGCATAAAGACCTCGGGTATTGTGCCCATAACTTTGCTATAGCCCCACTTGGATGTTCTTATTAACTATACAACAAAGTTCAATAGGAATAGAAGTAGAGAGTTCAGCACAGCTATAAATTTTTAGTCTAGGAATGAGGTAATCATTATAATAATATATATGTCATAATTATAATTATAATATATGTCATACGTAATAATAGCTATAAGTGCACAGCAATTGTATTCACAATGCATGGGACATTTACATCGAAAGGTTTTCATTAAATCAAATCAGCTACATACCAGCTAGCTACTATTAAATCACTCAAATTCAAGTTTTTTAAATATTAGATGTATAGTTTTATCCCCGTACCTTACAGGCTAGTATAATTTCAACTTGATTGATCGTGAAAGGGAGGTTTACTGAGAAGTGAGAACAAGGCAAACTCAAAGACTATCAAATTACTCAAAGAGCAATAATTATATATATAGTGGAGGATATTTCTTGTGGGAACTGATATAGTTATCATTTGAGGAACTTAAGAGAGCTAGTATTCCACGGTGGCTCTGTGAACGTGATCGATCTGACAAGGAGGTGTTCTAGCTACCAAACTAAACAATATACTATCACGACATAATAGCTATATATACATCTAATCCACTCATGTATATGCGTGCCTCCTAAAATACCTTGACATCTACCCAGGCACTTATAGTATGTTGTCATGGTAACTGGGATGCTTTTAAAGTTGATATAATATTATAGCTAAGACCTCTATGATATAAGACCTCCATGGGTGTGTCTATTAATTAAGTGAACAAGTTTAGTGCCCAGGGCTCCAGGCATGTGCATACACTGCATACAATAAAACACTTACTGAGGTGAGCTATATATCCACAAAGTTATAATTTTGGGCCCTCTCCCTTGGACATAAAGACCTCGGGTATTGTGCCCAGAAGTACTGAAGACAAACTAGAAACATTTTGTATTCCACCATAGCTATGACCTCAAGTTACACATCATTGTACAAATGCTACTATGAGGTGGAACATGCAGATAAAAAATTAAATTGAACAAGTACAAAAACATTAGAAATGTAATAAGAATGACGTGAGCTCAAATCATAAAAACAGAGCAAACAAGATAGGAATGACTGAGTGAGGGCCCTGGTTCAGTCCTGCAGCATGTGTCCACTACGTCATTGAGGTAGGGATTTAAATAAGACACATAGAAATAAACTTGATACTCACTCAATCTGACAACCATTCCTATAAATCTTGTTTGCTCACCTTTTATGATTGGCCATTCATTAATTCCTATGTTCTTAACTTTTTTTTTTATACAATAAGATTTTTTGTTGACCAATTGCCCTATACTATTATTGTTGTGATTCAGGTAGCGCTGATGCTTGCATAGCACAACACAAGATATAGTATTAGAGTGTGTACAATCAAGTGAAATCAAAGGCTCTCATCCTTTCATGTTGTCATCATGAATCACATCAAAATCACACACAAGACAATTGTTATTGATTTTGATACCATTATTAATTTTTTTCAAATTCAACGGTTCAGCCATTTAGTCACTGGAGGATTGGGTTTCTCTGTAAAGGGTTAGCTTCATTTTTAGGAGATGACTAATTACTTTTTCCTCTTCTTACAAGTTGTTTTGTAGTCAGAGATGTCCTCAGTTGGAACCACGTTTTGGGTCCGCTGTCTTCCAGGTTGATTTGAGTGACCACTCTGGGCGATAACAAGAGTGTTATATTGGTCGTTAGAATTTTGATAGTAGTCATTCCATCCAGAATTCGGCCAAGCAGACGGCCAATTGCGTACATCAGTATCTATAAGTTTTATATTGAGTTCTGGGTTCCTAGATGCTGCTAGGGTGAGAAGCACCATAAAAACAAGACCTAATAATTCAGGTTGGTTGTCCTTTTGGTCCCACCAAATGATGGATTGCCGTGTAGTCAGTTGTATATCCAATTCCTTTATCCTGATGTACGGTCTGAAGGCCTCTCTAGTGCCTGCATGGGAGTAGTATACAGAGTACATATGAGCANGGCCCTAAGGGGCTTGACCTATTGACTTGGAATTGCTGCTGTCGAACATTTATTGTGATCTGCATATTTATCATGGACTGTATGACGTTGTGTACTGTGTAATTCACTTAGGCTTGGTTGATCATTTTCGCCTGGCGCCGGCTGGAGTGGGGGGGTGGGGGCATCGGGCTCATGCTTTCTACACTCAGATTGGCTGAGTGTGATACTTACACACAACTTGCGGCATGCTTGTTCATGCTCCCCTCCTTTCTTCTCCCCTGGCCGGTGTGGGCAGAGTCATTTTTGTGCCCAACAATTATTCTAAGAATATTATGTATCAATTTATTGGACCATACGGTGTCTTTCATTTCAGCTGCAGGAATTATATTACTATTATCAGGTCAATCAGTATGTGAATGCATGGGGAATGGGTCACTACTAGCAGCCACACACCTTGGTGATGTCCGGACGTTGACTCTCTGACCTCCTTGCAGGAGAGGGCGGACAAGGCATCCTGAGAATATGATTGACCAATGGCCAGTGGGACAACAGGTACTTCCAGAAGGCACTCAGTACAGTGGGGGATCCAGGGTTGGAGAGAGGGAGTATCTTAGTAGAATGGGCGCGAAAAGTTTTGCACTAGCCACGCCCACTTCCGGTAAACCACGCCTATTTTAAGTATAGCCCCACCCATTTCTAATTGCACGAACTTTGTACTTTACTGTATGCAAGCGGTGTTTCTACCTAGTACGTAGCTATTTTGGGAAGTATTTACGCTTTCTGGGCTTATTTGCTGGCAGCCACAATGCTTTTCAAGTAAGTATTGAGTCCGGAAGTTGGTTTTCTCTTGATTTTGAGACTGAAATTAACTTTAGCCTTGTCTGAAAGGGGGTATCCATGGATACATTGCCACCGCAGTACCAATACACACATCACCTCAGGGCACTGGACAGTTGTGTACCAGCTAAAGCAAGGCCATCAGCTCTGGACGAACCTCACTCCTCACCTTTATGCCTAGCAGAATGGCACAGGTGTTTGTCGAGCCATCCTGATTCAGAATTCAAGCGTTATATTTTACAATTAAGGTATTACACAGGGTTTCAGGATTGGCTTTGACAAAAGATCCCAGTTGCATGCGTTCTGCAACCCGTAATATGCCATCGGCTGCTGAGCGCGAAGAGGTAGGGGATAAATTATTAGCAAGGAACATGCGGATGCTTGGCCCATAGGAACTGGAGCAGTGGCCAGAGGTGCATGTAAGCCCCCCTTTTTGGCGTAATACCCAAGTCAACACCAGGTAAAGGGCACTTCATTACCAACTTGTCATCACCCAGGGGTTACAGTGTTAATGACGGGATTAGCAAGGAACTCAGTTCCCTCTAATATGTGTCGGTGGATCGCATTATTGAGCGAGTTGGCCGGGAACACTTTTGGCCAAGATGGATGTGGAATCAGCCTACTGGATAGTCCCAGTGCACCCAGTGGACTGTACACTGTTGGGAGTGCAATGGAAGGACAAACTGTACGTGGACAAGGCTCTAGTCTTTGGGTTGAGGTCTGCTTGCAAGATCTTTACAGCGGTGGCTGACGCAGTGGAATGGATCGCAAGGAAGAGGGGGGCAACGGACATTGCCCACTATTTAGATGATTTCATTGTTGTGGGCACCCCCTTTGTCTGGAGACTGCAGTAGGAGTTTATCTATCTTGCTGGATGTGTGCAGGGATCTAGGCATCCCAGTGGCAGTGCATAAGTGCCAAGACCCTTCTACATGTATCGTGTTCCTAGGTATTGAGATTGACACAGTGCAGATGCAAGTTCGCTTGCCACAGGCAAAGTTGGAGAAGTTGCAGGCACTCATTCAAGTGTGGCGAGGGAAGAAGGCTTGCCAGAGGGTCGAACTGGAGTTGTTAGTTGGCCACTTGTATCACGCATGCAAAGTAGTCTGTCCAGGGAGGAGGTTCCTGCATGGCATATTGGGCCTGCTTGCTTGGACTCATTGCCAGCACCACTATGCTCGATTAAATGAGCTCTGCCGAGCAGATATTGAATGGTGGCACAGATTTTGCAAGATTGGAATGGTGTTGCAGTTATACCGAGGGTGGAGCCTGCAATTCAATTATGGACAGACGCAACAGGTGCTTGGGGCTGCGGAGCTGTCTGGCAAGAACAGTGGGTTCAGGTACCCTGGGAGGGTGGTACGCAGTGGGGGCGTAGGGGCTTCAATTGCAGTGAAGGAGCTGCTACCAATAGTGGTGACAGCAACGACCTGGGGCAGGTACTGGCAGGGCACTACGCAGTGCTGCAATTGTGACAAGGAAGCGGGGGTGGCTGTTATTGACAACAAGGAACAGCCCTCTCTTGTTCGTATCACGATAAAAACGTCAAAGACAGACCCATTTCGGAAGGGGGTGGAGTTGTTCTTGGGGCCGAACCAACAATATTCTTTGCCCAGTGGCTGCAATCACAGCATATATGGCCAATAGGGCTGCCCCCCTTCTTCATTTGGAGCAGTGGAAGACTCCTAACATGAGATTCATTCATTAGGGGGGGTCAGGGACATTATGGATTCAGCTGGAGTGGACGGGAAATTGTACTTGGGACATAGCTTCTGTGTGGGGGCTGCCACAGTGGCAGCTTCTCAGGGAGTTGAGGACTCCCTGATTAAGACATCGGGTCGCTGGAAGAGCGAGGTGTACTTACTGTATGTTCAAATCCCTTGGGAGGAGCTTGCTACTCTGTCAGTGAAACTGGCTGCCTAAGCATGGGGGCAGGTCTCAAGGACTATTAGCTACTGTATAGCTATTTAACTAATTATTAGCGTTATTGTTAGCTGAATTTACTGACGGATTGACTGTAAATTTTCAGGTATGTAGAGGGTTATTGTTTCAGTAATAGACAAATTTGTATCTTTTGGTTCCATAAGAATGAATAACTGAGTTATTATAGAGTGGTGCTTGGGGGGAGGGGTTCCCCCTCCTTTGGAGGGTCGCCGAGGTCCTTGGCTCTCTTCCTCCTGCCCAAGCACCTCGGGTTTAGCATGAGAGGAAAATGGGCATGGGGCCACCCCCTCCGCAATTATCCCGGGGGATAAAACCCAGGGGAGAAAACGCAAGGGGACAGGGTAATGATTTGGAAAATCCTGTCACAAGGGAATACGGGGCCCTGCCCTACCTGAGACTGTCCTCCAAATAAGGATTACTCGGATTAAGCCGAAATCTGGGTAATGGTTGTGTGCGTGCATGGATGGACGACAAGATGTTAAATGATCATTCAACATACCTTGTTAAATGGGGTTAACATTGGAGGACAGTGTTGGGGGCGGGGCCTCACTGCATGTGGGTGCTACAGTGCGCATGCCCAGTACAAAGTTGCTATTTTGCTATTTGGCAGTGACAGCTTCATATCTCGCTTTGACCATTTCATCTTATACCCTTCCCTCCCACCCATGTTGTAGATTAAAGTTAGATCGAGGGTGTTTTATTTGATTTTCTTTTTACTCTGTTGGGTGCTGGCATGGACCCAACATGATAAACAGTTCAGGTAGGAGCTCCGTATCCCTATCATTGCGGGGTTGTGCCTGGGGGTACTTTTTCGGAGGGTCATCGAGGTCCTTGGCTCTCTTCCTCCTGCCCAAGCACCTCGGGTTTAGCATGAGAGGAAAATGGGCATGGGGCCACCCCCTCTGCAATTATCCCGGGGGATAAAACCCGGGGGAGAAAACGCAAGGGGACAGGGTAATGATTTGGAAAATCCTGTCACAAGGGAATACGGGGCCCTGCCCTACCTGAGACTGTCCTCCAAATAAGGATTACTCGGATTAAGCCGAAATCTGGGTAATGGTTGTGTGCGTGCATGGATGGACGACAGGATGTTAAACTGACTTATTCGGCACCTCGGACGGGGCTAGGACTAGGGTTAGAGCTAGGGCTAGGGCCAGGGATTAGGGATCCCGGGTGCTAATTTTTATCTGACGCACCCTTTTGGGACTTAGAAAATTTTTTGGGTAGAATTCTTAGGAAAAGGTCATCACAATAAAATGTGACCGAATTTTGGAAAACCGACCAGGTATATAGTACCAAACTTTGTAGTAATCGGCGGTTTTAATGTAATTCGCGACGCGTGCGCGAAATTGATTTTTTTGCACGAGAGGGGAGGGGCATACCTTGGCGAGCTGCAGACGAGATTTTACGGGTGGGGCTGCTTCAGTTGCTGAGTTATGAGCGCTTGAATGCAGCTATGTCAGCCATGGCTAGCTTCTCTCCCGTTAGTATACAGGATATGTTGATATGTTCATTGATTAATAATTCTGATAAGTACACGATGCAGCTGCTGCTTGTGCATCTCATTATAATAATGCATATTTAATTTCAAAAAAAAAAACCAGTGAATTCTTCATGAAATAAACACTTTTAGCAGAAAAAATCTCTTAAAGATCATCAGAAGATGGCCCAGAGTGTTGCAGAATTGCTGGGCTATGCCAGGAGCTGTTTATCTGCATAATAATGAATGAATGTTGTGTGCATTGTGTTTATAAGTTACAATGAAATTTGTGGGAGATAGAAGCTAAGCGCTTATGGTTCAATGGGTAGTAAGTATTAGCTAAACTATTTTCTACTGTTAGAATAGGTATACATACATGCATTGACTATTGGGCGCTTATTTCTGCGCCATTTATAGCCTAGTTACTCTAGTTACAGCCCACCCGCTACATTATTCTACTTAGTAGACTTACTTACCTCGTTGGTGAGTCCTCCTGGAAGGCTCCCTGGTCTTCTGTGTCTTTGAAAAAGCTCCAAAAGTAAGTTTTAACTAGCGCTTCGACTTACTTCATGCATATTCTGATACTACATGAAAATTGTACCACAAACATAAATTGTTTGTAACACGGATAGTATACGGAGTTCGTGTACTCGCACTTAGCAACGTATTCGCTCACGTTTTTAGCGAGTAAAATTGAAATGAACGGTCGGTATATTTGAGCTCATATCTCCAAAACTATAGCGCCTAGCCGCTTCAAATTTGGAATATAGCTAGCTGCAATGACGTAGATTACTTTGCAATTGCTAACTTAAAATTCGCGGAAAGTGCTACCTGGTCGGTTTTCGCAAATTTGGTCACAAATAGGTAATAGAGCTGACTTGAAATTTGACTGTTCTAGTGTTTGCAGTGAGTGTACTGTCCATCTGCTGATATAAAAATAAAGAGAGAGATCGGCGGCTATAGAATCTGATCCTGCTCTACTCATGCAGTGCATCCTAGCTAGATTAGCTAGCTAGCTCATTGTAGCTATAGTCTCAGCCAGGCTGTGACTTTGAGCAGTTTCACTTTGCCCATTAGCATTGCTTTACTGTGTTTCGTGTGTGCCTGCTTTGATTTTCTACATAATGACTAGCTGAATACAGTGATCCAATGCTTGAATGTGGCATACTGGCTAGTGACTCAGCACTACAAAGTTGGGAAGTTTAAGTCAAAGCCAGCTCGCTTGAATCGCATAAAGAGTTGGCAGACGATGACCCTGAAATATTAAACTTCTCTGTGATTCTAGTTCAAAAGTTACATTGATCAGTATCCTAATAGGCTGAATAAGGCATGCAGCTCAGTAAAACTTGTTACATCAAGATAGTGGCTCAAAAGAGATGACAGTGTCTGCATGTGGAGATTGAACTTCTGCACTGAGAGGCCCATGATCGATCAAGTTCTGACTGTAGCAATACTTTATGACAGAGTTTATTGCATTTGCTTCAGTCTCTGGCAAACTATGTTACTACAGTTAGCTAATATAGCTAATATTATAGCAGTGATAGTCAAGCTTGCATGCAAGCTACTACTCACTCTGTCAAACTGCACTAGTCTAGCTACATAGGATGCACTGCATGAGTTGAGCAGCCTGGATCTGTAGCTGTCTATCTCTTTATGATTTATATCTGCAGATGGGCACTGCAAACACTGGAACAGTCAAAATTTAATTTCAAGCTCTAAAACCTATTTTATTGTGAAGACCTTTTCCTAGGAATTACCGTGCAAAAAATTTCTAAGTCCCAAAAGGGTGCATCAGATAAAAATTAGCGTCCCGGGTGAGGTGCCGGATAAGTCAGTTGATCCGATCGCTGGATGTATTTCTACCTATCTATCACTTTGAATTAGTTTTTGTCGTATTTCAAGACACAGACACTCACCACTGACAATTTCTCAACTTTGCACGCAGATGTTGGTTGTAAGCTTCTTGATGTAATGAGGTACTACTCGATTAGTTTCTCTATAACTACTAAGTCTAAATAGGCTCACAGAAGCTTTCTAAGAGACCTTAGAACTTGTTTAGCGTTCGATATATCTATGAACACACCCACAAATCTTCTCAAAACCACGTGGTTTCACGGCCATAATTACGCGCATGCGCAAGCAGTGTGTACCACTTTTGGGCCTGGGGACGAGGCTAATATCCACCATGCCTAAGCGCAAGAAACCTCTGGTATTTACCGCAAAACGGAGGAAAGAATTAGCCTGTGACTTAGAAAAGAAAGACTACGCAGATGTTGTGGATAGTGCACTGTCTGTACTTCAGAGTGGACTTCATATGCGGCTCTATCCAGAGCGGGAAAAATTTGTGAGTGCAATATGTGGTGAACGAATAAGATCTAGATTGACATTGCTTGTTATGGAAATGATAATGGAATACATAGAGCTGTACAGATCTTGTATGATTGGAAAGAAGTACTTGATATTTGAACAACGATGGTTTAAGCACATAGAACAATATTTTTCTGGGACAAATACTCGATACTATTGTTTGTGGAGAGATGTTGTGGAAAGAGGCTGTAAAGCTGGAGTTAGTCTTTCTATTAAAGAACAAAGAATTGTGGTATCTACCCTAGCATATAATGTTCATGATCTAATGGTTGAACATGTCAAACATTTCAAGCATGGAGACAATATGTTGAAAATCGCAAAAACTGAATTCTCAAACAATATAACTGCATCTAGATTTTTTGAGTTGTTTGAGGCCTGTTTGCCAGCTGCCAGTAGCAGTATTGACAACAGTGAATTGCGAAAGAAGTTGTGCTTGGAGTTTACACTAAATGTTTATCATACAAGAGTAAATGATTTTTTTTCTGCTAGACGAGAAGTGGAACTAGAGAAATCTGGAAAGGTTGTACAATGGTCATGCAGAACAAGGATTGCGATATACATTAAAGGCTAATAGTGCAATGAAGGCTAGATACAATTTGATAAATTGTTAACATTCACACATGTATTGTACACCCTGAAAATATTTTCAGGGTGTATTGTACACCCTGAAAATATTGCTTTTAATTACACACAATGTCTCTATTCACTTCATATGTCAATCTTTTCATCTCTGTACCCTCTCTCCGAATGAGGATTTAGTACACCTCTTTGGGTAGCATAAGTGGATAATGCAGTGGAATAATTTGTCGATGACAGGTTCCCTCCAGATATATACTTAGACAACTAAATACTGACTTGACTGCACTACCGTTAATTCGAAGGGGAGATAAGAAATAACCAGGATGGTTCTTCAGGAAATCCTCACATAACCCTTTGAATCCATAGTACATTATCTCAAGGAGGTCCCAGGTCTGTGTGTGTGTGTGTGTTTGTTTGTTTGTTTACCATTGCCTAGCAACCAAAGTTTTTTATAGGCTAATTGCCAGTTACTGGCTGGGTGGAGGTGACAATAGAGTAGCTAGGGGTCACAGGGGGTCAATGGCAAACAAACTAGTTGCATGCAACTACTATGTGTGCATGTGTATGTGTGTGTGTGTGTGTGTGTGTGTGTGTGTGTGTGTGGTTTGTCACCTGCCAAGCAAGGAAGTTCTTCTGCAATGGACTTCTTAATTTGACATCTGGATGTTCATTGGATAGTGTATCCTTCCAGTCATGAAAAAACTTGAAGCCTTTGTCCATATTTTCAATGACTTTATGCTCTGAAGTACTGACGATGTGATGCGACAGAATTCCTTCTTCAAATATCTTGTTACATGCTTCCAAATATTCTGCTACATACTTGTAACAGTTTAGAGGTTCCTTCTCAATAAGCTCATGAATAGCAGATATCATGTAATGTTGCTATGATACCCAGACACACAATGCAACATTCATGGTTGGAATCAGATCCACAATTATAGTCACATATACATATATACATTACCTGCATTATCTTAGCTGGTAGGACATTTAATCGTGTCCAGTTGTCATGTACAATATGGGAATATTTAAGGCCAGGAGCTCTTCTACTGATTCCATTCTTTGCCTGAAACAACTCCTTCTCATAAATATCAACAATGGACTCCCATCCAAAACTAGAGTCATTCATCGTAAAATCTTTAGTCCCCTCATCACGAGAACTGTACAAAGCAGCTATCATGTTCTTTAACTGCAAGTGTTTGGGGAAGGGGGGAAGGAGAGAGAGAGGGAGAGAGAGAATGTGAATATACATTTGTGTGTGTGAATACTCACTTGATGTGAGGGACATACGATAACTTTTCCATTGTCATATGGTGAAATAAACCAAGGAGAGATCGGCAATGTACTATCATCGGTAACATTACACAGCACTTTCATCAAGGAAAGATTTGAACTAGCACCGTCAGACAATAAAGCTCGAACTCTGAACCCAAATTGAATAAAAGCAAGCATGCATGGTTTTCGTGACAATACCATGGAGAAACTTTGCTTCCACTGTAGAAGGCATGGTGAAGTATGGTCCAATCACATCAAACTGAGAAGAGATGTCTCTTCACAAAAACTGAATAACATATGTTGTCTTCTGTGTATGATCTTCTTCATCCAATTCATCATACAAATTGTGCAAACTAGCAAAGTCATCAGAAGACATTGCAAACCCCACTATAGCTGAGTTAGTGCTGTTCCATATCATGCATGATTGGACCTGATAAATAAGCATATAATTATGTATGATTTTTATGACTATAAACAGAAGCAACACTCAAATCCAAACAAACCTTGAGTTCATCCCCAATGAGAACACCCTCTTGAACTGGAGGTGCAAACCCTTGCTCTTGCCTCTCAACCTTGAATCAACTCTTTGAACCGATTAGCAGCTTGAAGTAAACTTTCTTCATTAATAACAGGAAAAGTCGAATGTCTCTGCATGTAACACCTAGCTATATACTGTAGGAGTCCAGCAGTATATAGTGCTGTGAAAGCACTAGGTATTCTGTAGCTAGCTGCCATGTGATAAGACATTGACTGTGTGTGCCGTGTGCGATGAGGTGGTGGCTGTAAGGGAGATAGAGGAACACAAGAAGGAGTATCACGCCATCACTGGCTAGAGCTGCAATAGAGATTAAGCCGCAATGTATAACACACACACACACACACACACACACACACACACACACACACACACACACACACACACACAGCATGCATTAGCTGAGCTCCCTTTTATAAGAAACTACATAGAGTCCCAGCCATGGTGCACTACCTTCCTTTTACAGTTCATGTGAATTTTATTGCCACACACACAGCATGACTCAGCAATTATGCAAAACCTATTGTGCTCTCCAGGCCAGACAACACAACCACACAAAACTATTTCCATCTACAATGAATGACACCATATGTTGCTGTTCTTCAGATCAGAGTGAGTACACACACACACACACACACACACACACACCC
>CAXIPT010000007.1:2033955-2073180 GCA_964030475.1 Tethya wilhelma | reverse complement strand
CTCTCTCTCTCTCTCTCTCTCTCTCTCTCTCTCTCTCTCTCTCTCTCTCTCTCTCTCTCTCTCTCTCTCCCTCCCTCCCCCTCTCCTCAGTGGCAGATCATTCCTCTGTTGACAAATGCGGTGGATCAGTTCAAGAGCCATCACTCTGAGAGGATGATCACCTTCCTCAAGATGCTACTAGCTGAAGAGTACTACCACGTGAAGAACTATGAAAATTCTCTCGTGTAAGTTACAACTTTACTGACTAATCTTGAAGCTCTCCTATTTGTGATATTTTCTGAAAGTATTGAAGGAATAATTGAGGCAGGAGCTAGTATATGTGTGTACATTTGCATTTAAATAGTTTCCAATGGAAATGTGCATCTTTTAGTATTGTTGAAGAGAATACACAGGCTCCTCCTACTGCCACTCCCACGACCACACCCTTTATTGCACCTACTAAAGTCCATCTGATTTGAGAATTCCGCCGAAAGTGAAATAATGAGATTGATGCCCTACTTTTCCTATGGGACAAAATAGCTAACTTTTGACTGGTAAGGTGTAGGAAGCTGGAAAAGCAACCAAAAGAACGGGGAGGATGAACACTTTCCAATAATGGTGCTTGAAATTTTGAAATTGGTTGGATAATAAGAAAATTATTCGATTTTTTCTACTGGTATTCTCAAACCAGAGAGACTTTAGGCCTAATGCACATCTTTACATGCTTGTAAATGTTCAAATTACCAGACTCACTCACTTGACACCACTCTTCTCTCTCTCTCTCTCTCTCTCTCTCTCTCTCTCTCTCTCTCTCTCTCTCTCAGTTTGTTGAATGCTCTTGTTGAGGTGTACCGGAGGGAGCAATGGTGGACGGTCCTGGCCCATGTCCTCAACACCATCCTCAGGTGCTCCTATCTCCTTGCTGACCTTCAGTTCTACTTCACAACAGCCCTCGAACTCATTGGCAGATGTATCCTTGACCCCTTGTGAATACGGTGGTCATGAGACTCAATCAATCCCAGGCCCCTTTTAGTAGCTTTTTTTTTTTAGAAAAACAGAGCAGAGGAGTTGGGGTGTGTGTGTGTGCTGGGAATGAAGCTATGATGATGGCCTTTAGTAGTGAATTATTTTGCCAGGTTAACTATAATTATAATAGTCATTGAAAAGCTATCTTCTTGATAATCAAAGTATTTAGAGTTCATGCTTGAGGTGTACATGTATTGGGAATGATCGGTTCAATTGAGTGAAAGTATGGCTGTTTGTTGAGTCACTGATATTGCCTTGTTCTCTCTCCTGTACTTATTGAAACAAAAAGAAGAACCTGGAATAATAAATGCTAGAGTGTACCAGCTTAAAAATATTTAGAATGTTTAGACTTCTTTTGGACCAATGTTCTGTGTGGTAGAAGGACCATGTAGTATTGTAGGATTTCTTAACATTTTGTTTTTTAGACTTCTCTGTCCCAGAAGATGAAAAGAAGAGAATACAACAGAATGTTATCACCATGTTTCAGGTATACACTGTATATAGAGTGTGTCACATGATCTATCACATGATAGTCACATGCTACACAGGGACACACCCCTTCTCCTGAGCCTGGTGTAGACAGTGCATCTCTGAGTGATGCTAGTGAGAGATGGGCCAATCCTGAGAGGAGGGAATTCGTGCTTCAAGTCTCCCCACTTGCAGTCTGTGGTAAGAGATACGAGTTTAGACTCATTAGATTGTGTTAAAACTCAATCTCTTTTGCAGTTGGGATTTTGCTGCAATGCCGTATAGCTAGAAATTTTCAAGGAGTATAAATTTCGCTGTTTTCAAGGATTGCTGGCGATCTAAGAAAATTTTGGGATCGTATTACAATAAATGGGTGGGGCTGCTCAATCCTCGAAAATAATATCATTAAAAGTTTGGCAATGGCCTTTCTGCCAAAATTTATTCCTCGAAAATTTCTAGCAATACAGTAGTACACAAGGTCCCAGCTTGTTTAGACCTGCTCGTGTGTATTGTATTCTTTACATACAGTTTGATTCACAAACCAGATTGTATTCTATTTATTTCTTTCCCAGTTGAGTGTAAGACTGTGTTCTCCCAGCGTTCCTTTAAAGCTGACCAGCCTATTGAGTTGACAGTGTACCTGTGCTCTAGTGCTCCTCTTCCTTTCTCTCTCAGCTCCCTTAAAGTGATCTTTAGTGATGAGGTAATGATGATGTAATGGCATGATTTTATTAGGTGTAATGATGTAATCCTTAACTTTAGTGATGAGGTAATGATGATGTAATGGCCTATTAAATGTGATGATATAATCCTTAACTATGTATGTTTAGGTGTATAACAGCTACTGTGTGAAAGAAGAGAGCTTCCAGCTGGAACCTAATGTTGTGAAACAGTTTGTCTTTTCATTCCCTGCAAATCAGAACTCAGTTGACGGGACCATCACTGTATGTTAAATTAGTTATGTTGTATCACAGGTGTAGTACCGAGAGAAAGAGGCTGTGTGTGTTAGTGACCTCTTGACCTCTTCCTTCTCTCTCTCTCTCTCTCTCTCTCTCTCTCTCTCTCTCTCTCTCTCTCTCAATAAGGTGGAAGCTGTTGAGGCTGTGTTTGGTAGCAGTGATGTGTGCCCAGTGACTCTTGTCTGGAGCAATGGACTCTCTGGCTCCTTCTCTTCCAAACCTCCTCCTCTCAGTTGGCAGAAGCTTCACCAGCTCAACTCCACCACGTAATGACAATACCTGTATCTTCATCTATAAGATGCTCACGCTTAGTCATGTGACATCACAGTCACGATATGTTTCTATAGAAACAGTACTATGCATATAGTTACATTGATAGATATGTAAGAAAGTTTGTGAGCAAAAATGAACAGTGATCTTGACTAAATTTAAATTTCAAAAAAAACAAAAAAAAACAAAAAAAAAAAACATTAGTGTTCTTAATTCCTATTCGGCCTAATATCCTTTTCCCTCTGTAATTTTCTCTCTCAGAATTCTCCCACGAGTTGCTAATGTGGACCTGACCCTCACTCACCAGACCCCAGCTCTCACTGGGGAGTACTACGCCATTGATGTGGAGGTCTTCAACAAGGAAGAGAGGAAGATCTCTGATCTGCTTGTCTCCCTCACTCTACCAGAGTCCCTGGATGAGACACAACCATTGTGTAAGCTTTAGTTTCAGTCATTATAACTCTCGAGGTGCGAATATATCAAACAAAAGTTAGTCTACAACCCCCCTCCCTTTTAGCTGTTAACTCAAATAAAAATTTTTGATTTGGTAATAACTTAAATTGTAGCTATATTCCAAAGGCATACAACCCCAAATTTTGTTGAATAAAAAATTAATTTTGATGATTGATCACCGTGGTGATTTTGTGTTATACTTCACTACTTCTTTAGGCTGTACTTATAATATTTCTCACTAGTATAGTGAAAATGCAAAACTTTCCTCTTTTTCGTTCTCACTTACAGCCGAGCTCTTCGATGCTCCACCCTCTTCCTCCACCACCACCCTCCCATTATCATCTTCATCAACGGTGGGCTCCTCCGACCAACAGCAGCAGAGGCAGTCGTTGGAGCTGAGCTGTGAGGAGCTGGGGAGAGGAGAGAAGTTTGAGGGCAAGGTCTACCTGTGTGCTCAGGGAGTGGGCAGCAGGAAGATGGATGTCACTGTGAGTTGGTTGAAACTGGTAGTACTCAGTGTTAGCATACACTTACTGAGGCCTTTTTTAGTTAGTCAGACAGAGGACTCACTTCTTTAGTTGTAAGACTCAAATCCTCTAGTCAGAGGACTTGGATATGGTCTCACTGCCTTCACTTGTATTGTGTAGTCCTTAGCTACAGTACAGAAGAGGTACCGGTATGACAAGCGAGTGTCAATTAGTGCATTCCAATCACATGACCACCAAAGTTTGCTATTGGATTTGGTCATGTGCACCTACCATGCTGAGTCAGCAAAACCATTGAATTGACACTCACGTGTCGTACCTCCACTGGCTACAGTAACATTGTGATTCCATTTTGTTAGCATTTTTATTTAGAGCAAAAAAATTGGCAACTTTGTATCCACAATCTTAAGCATTACAGTGCTGTGTAGCAGGATTTGTTGGTGCAAATTTTTGTGAAGACCTAATTACTGTTTGTGTTTTGTTTTGGTGTAGCTGAGTTACAAGATCCAGTGTGAAGTTGGTGAGAGATGGGAGGAGGTGGAGTGTGTCTGTCAGAAGGTGAGCACATAATGCACATATTACATAACCTAGGCTTCTTTAGGTGTGTGTGTGTGTGTGGGGGGGGGGGGTGAAGAAAGTGATAGTTGCTTTTATGAATATGCATAGTGAATTGGGTTAGTTTGTGCAAAGCTTTACTACAAACTACAAAGAGAGATAAAAACAAACAGATATAAAAAGTCTTCACACACACACACACACACACACACATACACACCAGATGCATTCTGAGACCCTTCAGATCACAAAGCCTTTCGATTTGGCCTACAAACTGATGAACATGAGATTCAAACCAACAGACTACGTCCTCTACGATGAACCATTTGTCCTTGTCACCGAGATACACTGTACATCACCATGGCAACTATATATTTCTGCCAGCCAGTTTCATTCAGTATGTAGTTTGCCACTGTGNCACACACACACACACACACACACACACACACACACACACACACACACCATACATTGTTCCTATTCTCAGTGTGACAGTTGACCACTTGTTAGTAGTGCTACCTGTAAATACAGTGCTCTTTATTTAGGAAATGTGCAAGTATGCATGTAAACAGTCTTACTGTTTGTCTTCATATCTCTAAAACAGCGATCCATGTCTGTTACATCATTCTTCCAAAGCTCTCTAAGTATTTCTCCATGCCCCTCTCCAGATTGTTCAGCTTCGGAAAAGATAGCTTCTAGTTCATTCTGTCCCTCTGATGACTGGTGAATAGAATTTACAAGCATACTTATCTCATCATTTTGTTCATCAGTGTGCAAAGTTTCTCAATTCTCTTAACACAGCCCTTCACTTTCATCTTGAGATCACTGATTGTTTTGCGCATATTTTTAATCTTTGAGCTCTTGCTATCAGGACTGAGGTATTCAAACGGATATCTTGATGTAGCTTCAGAACGCTGGCATTTTTCATGACAGGATAATGAGTTGTGTTCTCTCTTTCGTGCAGACAACCCCCACTTGAGTTGTGTACAGCTATTACACATTTGCGTCTAGGCTATTAGCAAAAGAAGGAAGCTTATGGAACACTGTGTGGAACAGGCCTCATTGGATCCACCCCCTCCAGCTCCCACAACAGTCTCTACTCCAAGAAGAAAAGCTCTTATTAACAAATTAACTGGGGATGAAGCTCTTTCTCTACGTGATGTTGAAGAAAGAGTATAATCATTTGGAAATTGTAGAGATAAGAGCTGCCTTGGGTAACTCTGTGTCACAGTACCATGTTATTACGAATAAGCTGAAAGTTGATGATATAATTGGTCCTCATGATGCTGTGAGAGTAGTAGTCGATTCCAATCAGAGGTACAAGTTGTTTGTGTACGACAATGTGCTGGAAGAGGGTGACGTCAGGGGAGAGTCCAACATTGAGAATGTATTCAGTCGACTAAATGACCCATCATTTATAGTGTGCCCCGGAGTGAGTGACTACAACACTTTCAAGAGTGTGATTGGTTATAACATCAAAGGTGTTACTGTATGTAACTGGCCACCAAACACAGCTCGTGGTGTTTCATGTCAATTTTTGTATCATCGAGAGCCTAAACAGCAGGCGATCGCTGAGGGCTTTCCACGCTGTCATGAATTTCAGGTAGCGATTTCCAACCATTTTTAGGAAACCATACAAATGCAACATATGTACT
This sequence comes from Tethya wilhelma, assembly GCA_964030475.1. NCBI lineage: Eukaryota > Metazoa > Porifera > Demospongiae > Tethyida > Tethyidae > Tethya > Tethya wilhelma. The sequence continues at coordinate 2,067,330 of CAXIPT010000007.1, read as the reverse complement.
ACAAATGGGTTCTACATGTCTATGCAACCAAAATAAAACAAGTTTGACCTTCTTAGCTGCTTCCAATCAAAAGTTACGGGACAAAGTTGCACATAATATGTGTTTTACGGGATTCTCTGTAACACCCTAAAACACCTTAACTATAATTGATCATAACTTAGTCATCGGATAAGCTACGACTATCAAAATTTCACCAAAATGTTCAGGAAGACTTCTACTTTAACATCAAAAATTTCTATGGCTTCAGGTTGACTCCGCAGAAATTACACTATTGCATTTACCAATTTTAAATTGAGATATGAATGTCAAACTTTCACCAAAATGTTCAGTAAGGTTTCTACTTTCAGATGAGAACCAATTCTATGGCTTCAAATACCCTTCAGCAAAAGAATACACCATATCAACTCACTCATGCAGCGGCTTAACAAACTGGGCCAGTGATGCTGAGCAGACATTTCTACAGTTATATGGCTACTTCTAATAATGCCCACCACCATGCACCCTGGAGTAAACCCATTAAATGTAACATTTTTTCCCTTTTATTCAAATTCCGCAAGCTACTAAAATATTTCCTTGGGCTTTTTGCCCAGTCTCTTCAACCTATGAAACATACACCAGCTTGTAACACTTTTCAAACTCCTAGTTATTATTAACTTTTCCCTAAGTTTTGCCCAGTTTCTATACTAGCATTATATTTAGAGCAAAAACAGTGCACAAATTTGAAATCAGCACCCCAAGTTACCCTAGAAAGTGTCAAACTAACCAGTAGTGTCTTTATCATCCGCGGAATAGCTTTCAAAATCAGCCTGTCAGCCATGCCACTTGGTCCATTGATTTTCCTGTAAACATTTTCCTCCATATGTTTTGTATGGCTTTTTGCGATTACCTGATTACGCATGCTCATAACTTTACGATAACTCGACCAATTTCAATGCAACAAACGCTGAGATGTTCGCCTGACATTTAAAATTTTTGTGACCAGCTTATTAAATGCAAGCGCTACTAACCTCAGTACTAGACAATAGCTGCATAATGCAAAATACATAGGTTGGAAATCGCTATTTCAGGGCCTGGAGGTATGAATGTTCCTCAAATTCACGCCTTAGGCGCTTAACATAGCCAACAGAAGGCAAGACAGCTACGAGTTCTTCTTCATGCACTATCTTCTCTCTGTCTGTCATTACAATAATAGNATAAGTACTACTGTGCACACACCCTCTCCCCTCCTCCCTCACACACCCTCTCCCTCCTCCCTCACACCCTCTCCCCTCCTCTTTCACACACCCTTTCCCCTCCTCCCTCACACACCCTCTCCCCTCCTCCCTCACACCCTCTCCCTCCTCCCTCACACCCTCTCCCCTCCTCTTTTACACACCCTTTTCCCTCCTTCCTCACACACCCTCTCCCCTCCTCCCTCACAGTGGAGCTGGACCCCGGTGACAAAGCTACAGAGTGTCTTTGTCTTCTCCTCCCGAGGAACCAACAGCTGCCGACAATGACCGCTGCTCCCACTCACAACGTCTCTATGGGTACCTTCACCATCAAGTGGAGGCGGGCCTCCGACCCTCTCTCCTACGACCTCAGCAGTACTGTCACTTTCCCGCCCGTTGCAGTGAAGAGCCAGATTTTCACTGTCTCTGCTGGTGAGTCAATAGTCTATCATCATAGCTGGGCATACAGGTAGTATATAACTATTATAATAATTAACCCTTGGCACATACTGAGGGTATAGTAGTTGTTTTGTGTGTCTGTCATTCTGTCTTTTACAAGATGTATTACAGCTCCATTAAGTGACAAAGATACATATACTTAGTTCATGAACCCAAATTATCTTGAAGATAGGTGTGTAGAATCTTGTAGAACGCTCTAATTTTTGAAATCTGAGGCTTTGTGCTCTTCTGAGCACTTATAACCATAGTGTGTGTTATATAGACATGCAGTATTAGAGCTTGAAAGGTGGTTGTACTTGATTATATACAAGTTATGCTAGATAGTGGGCCTCTATAAGTGCCCATCTCAGTCATATAATTGTTTATCAGTTGCTTTTGTATGAACTGGAGTCACTGACTCATTACTTCATGAAAAACATGATGTGCCTGCATAATTTGCTCAGGAGTCACTGAATAAGGACCCCCCCCCCTCCCCCGTACATAATATACATTCACTATAGTGAATAATTGTATTGTTTTGATTCCTTTAGTGAATAATATCCCTCCTGGAAGTATAGCCAAATTGCTATGGCTCAGGCAGAGATAAAACTATAGATCCAGGCTGCATGAAATTGGGAATTATCAAGTTGAACTCGCCTCATAGTGGTTATACATAACGTGCCATGGAGTTGAGTGTGCCGAGGGTTGTGTACCATAGGTGCCTTCAACATTTGTGCATAAAATTTTATAGAAAAAAAAACAACATGTATGCATGCATGTATAGTGTGAAAAAGTAGCACAAAAATTTGAATAGAGTCTACTGCATGTTCATGCTAAATTTTGTACATCTCATTTTAATCAGCATAATTATTCCATTTATGTTTACTCAGTTCTGTTCTCTTGTGTGCAACTGTGGATTCTGTCTATATGATCTATGATAATCCGACAAGTACTGTAATTTTAAAACTTCAAATTCCCAAGGGTTCTGTGTAACAGTTAAGTGTGGTCTTTTCTTTTCCATACGTTTCTCATTGATTTGATCAATAAGAGACACTTGTTCAGCATTCAAGGTATAAAATTCTAGCTTCAGCAATTCTAATACTGTATTTCTCTTAAGAAGCTGGTTCAAAAATCTAGTCACTGAAGTGGGATTATAATTGTTTTTATCAACTACCAGATTCGTTAGATGTGGGTGTTGAGAGACAGTGTCTGACAAATACCCTAAACTGGAATTGTCTATTTGGCAGCGAGCCAAGCTTAGTCCCCTAAGGTTTGATATCTTGAGTGCTTCTGAAAAGAGATACATGACACTCCCAATATTGTTATCATCTAGCAATAGACGTTCCAGGTTTTTTGCTGTGAGTATTAAAATGATAAGGTGATATATATGAGAAGGACCTATATTGCAAGATCCCATTGCTATCTCACACAAGTTGCTATATGTTTGCAATCCTTCAATAATTGTTGTAAGTAGTTTGTTTGGGCAGCAATACCAGCAGTGATTAATTTTAATCTCATAAAGAATTTGTAGCATATCTTTCAGCAGTGGTAGAGTTTGTTTTCTAAATCTATTATTAGAAATGTCAATAACATTTGTAGCAGTTTGTTTCCTTGCAAAGTGGCTGTGTTTCATCTGATTAACCAGGGTATGAAGACCTATATCACTTATTGAGCAAAAAGCAATCATCAAGAATAAATTGGATATATTGCCCATGAAGAAACCTAGAGATAGGCAATCAGATGGAATTAATGGAAGTTCATTCAAACAAATTATTCTGAATTTTATGGAAGGAATTTCCTCAATTAATGTGGATAGTTGTGTCTCATATATGCAGTTGGTAAGAGCCAGAAATAGTCGTCGTCTGTCACTTGCATATGTTGGAGATTTTGAAAGGGTTTGCATAACACTATGGGGGTCCAAATCAACCTCTGTGACTTTTGATAACAAGTTAAAAGTAGCTCTATTTGAAAGCTTTGTAAGTCCTGCATAAAATGGGAGCACTGGACTAAGTGGAGTTATTTGAAGTATCCTTTGAACAGTTTGAACCTGATGATGATCACTCATATTTTGTATGTGTACAGCTGCCAGAAACTCTTGTAGTGACAAGTGTAAGAAGCTAAATCGGTAACTGGAACCAAAAGCTGTCAGTTGCTGGTGAAACTTGAGAAAACCCATTGCATCTTCTGTTTTTCTTAAATTATGCATCTCCAACATCTGTTCACTGAAAATTCGGGTGTGATTCATAAACGCTGAATATGCTAGCTTACAAACTGCATTAAATTTTGGCAAAATATCTTCAGGAAGTGCCGAAAAGTCTTTGATTTCTGGGTGCTCTTTCTTTGTATGTTGTATGTATCGAAGAAGCAGATTCAAAACTAGTGGTTTGAACAGGCCAGTAGTGGTTGATGGAAGGTTGTCTTTCAGGAAGTGGTAAAGATGGACCAAAATGGCTGCATTAAGTGGAAGACTGCAAAGTCCTACCAATTGTGGGTTTATCTTGAGAGTTTGGGCCAATTCTTTTTTAATCAACTGATCACTGCTTAAGCTTAAGTCAAGATATGCTTCCAACTTTGAACTCTCAAATCCTTCAATACGAACACGAGCTGTCAGTACCTGACTTAAGGACTTGCGATTTATTTCTGGGCGTGCAGCTAGCACTACACTGCATTTCTTAAGTGCATTCCGACCTTTGCCTTCTAAAAATTGATAGAGAAAGCTATCCCACAAAGCCGAAGGAGCTTCATCACAAGCATCGAAAAAGAAACAAATTCCTTTACCACCTTTCTCTCCTATTGCCTCAGCTACTGCCTCTCTCATCTTCTTGCTAGAGTGAGGAATGATATCAGCCAAGCATTTTGCTGAAGCTATGTCTGGATCATTTAGCGACAAGTGGATGAGCAGCTGGACATCATTAAATAGCTCACCAGCTGCCCATTTTTTACAGGAATGCCACAATAGTGTTGTCTTTCCAGCCCCAGCTACTCCTTCCAGGAGTAGTACCTTCCTTTTTGCCTGAGGATCTCCAGCAAGAAACAGATTGTCAAGGGCAATAGGTTTACTACTATTGTTATCTTCATTGTTACCAGGGTTTGAAGGGGACTTATCTATTTTAGGAACGTCAAACAATGAAAGATCAACATAGGACTGGAGAACAGAAAATGGCCACTGTGTGCAAGATGGGTGATTAAAGGAGTCGTAGCAATCTTTGAGATACATTTGAAAGTTATCAAGAATGTCTCGCTCTGAATTGCTATCATCTGGCTCATGCAAAAGTAGCCTCTTTAGCTTTTCACCAAGATCTTGTCTCTCCACTGAGCAGAAAACTACAATAAGATTGTGATTTGTGGCCTTGAATGCTTCTATTTCTTTCCATCGAATGAGTGATTTCTGAGCCTGAACTACCACACTCTTGTGATCTTCTCTAATGGTATCTATGTCTGACTGTTTCAGTCCCAAAACAGGTGCATATTCCTCCCACTCTTTCATTTGAAAGCCCAGTAGGCCAATATGTTTATCACTTACTTTGAATCCTAAAAGTTGAGATGGAATAGCTTTGATAATATTAGCAGCCATAATATTTGCTGCTGTAGAATATTCTTGGATTGTATATATACTATGACAAGACAAGACAATTTTTAACTGGTTTCTTCTTAATAAATTGGCTTATGGAACACTGGCATGGATAGGTAGAAAATTGTACCACACTACAATGGAAAAATAAAACAAACAAATAAAGCTACAGTACACCTTGTTTATGACAACATTTGAGTCAGAAAGGTACATTTTACATTTTAGAGTCACAAGTAGTAGGCTTACACAATTGCTGGAAAATCAATCCTCAGTCTCTCTGCTAGGAGTGTGTTTGCAATTGTGGGCTACACCCCTATTTTGGCACAAAAAGGGGTGTAGCCTTCAATTGCATTATGCTTGTTTACGTCTTTTTATAGTCATTTATGAATATAATTTGTGTTCATGTATAAATGTATGTTAAGGCCGTATTCATAATTATTGTTCTAAATATTGTGCACCCACTCCAAGGGTACTGCTATACTGAAGCAGATGCTGCACGCTTTGTATTAGTGTTGGCTGTTGAATTGTACAAAGTATTCTTTCTATGGGTTGCATTAGTACTCTTTTTTCCATCTTGAGTCCCTCATGCTACCACAGGATACACAATTTAATAGCCATTCTGTCGTGTTTGCTTTATGATTTGGCTGTTTCTGTGTCTCATTACATTTCCCATTCATTTTGCACATAGTACCGTTAGTTGTAAAAATTTTGTAGTAGATAAATTTTTGTACATAGTTGCTGTAGAGTACGAAAATGAATGCATGAAAAATTGCAAAAAGTGAGTGGGGCTATGTAACACACCAATGCTACAAATTTATTCAACATGAAAATTTAATATTAAATGAAAATTTCCTGATTTATGGTATATATATCGATTCGCACTCATTCCCCACACATTTTCACCAGCCACTCATGCATTTCCCCACACTTTATGTGCATGATTCCATCAGACAAAGCTATGGGAGTGGGGAGAGTAGAAGTCACACTCATTTCCTCACACATAATTATGGGGGTTCACATTCATTTCCCCATTCCCTCCCCCCAGATGTCCCAGCCAGTGGTCAACTCCAGGAGGTGATGCCAGTGTCATATACAGTGCACAACAAGACCTCCACTGTGCAAGAGTTTGAGGCTAAAATGGGCATCAGTGAATCCTTCATGTTCTCTGGAAACAGACAGGTAGGTCTGACCTTTGTCACACATACTTGTGATGAATGTACAGTCATACCGTATAGCCAGAAACTTTTGTGAGGATTTTATTTTGGCGAAATTGGCGAATTTCTGCAAATTACCAAAGTTAAATTTGCTAAAAATTATTGCCTGAATATGAATATTCGAATACGCACTAGTGCGATCCCGATAGAAGGGTTTATTATGAAATTAGCTTCCAACTTGCTATGTAGGTGCTGGGATTCTTAGGCTATAAAGCATGCATTGCTTTTGAAAGTTTGGTTGCCTGGCTAAAAACAAGCTTTAGTTGCATTGGCGATATAGTAGTGCATTAGCCCCTTCCGTATTTTTTACACTGCCAGAAGCTTCACTATTAATGCAAGAAGGCTTTCAGAACAGTTAGTTTGATTGTTGCTTAGCTTCATGACTTGAAAAGCTTTGCCAAATCAACTTTAGTAAAAGAAAAACAAAAAGAAGGCATATACACGTAGCTACTATACTAATTTTGCCATATGACGTAATGCACTTTCAATGTTTCATTTGCCAAAATTAAAGTTCACCAATGTCCGAGAGAGCTCCCTTTCCCCAAATTTAATTCTTGCCAAAATAACACGACTTTATACGGTACTTTATTTTAGCAGAATGTCAAGTCCTAGGAATTGAATAGGACTGTTTTTTTTCGCTTGTGTTGTGTTCATCATTTAAAGCATTGTTGGTTAGGTCGACTTCGGCTAAGATTCTTTTTTTTTCTTACTTTGAAAGGATAGGAAAGTGATAGTCAAAGCCTTAAAAAAGATTAAACTCAGTGATTCTATTCCATTTGCACTTTTTGTCTCTGTGTCCCTCAGAAAATGTGGGTTTTAACACACACACACACACCTTTTCTCCTCTTCTGCAGTCTCATTTTAGGATCCTTCCCAATTCAACCTACACACTGACCTTTAACCTTTACCCGGTATTAACCGGGCTCATCACACTACCAAGTATTGAGATACTGTGTCAACGAGAAGGTCACAAAGTGTTAGACCCTGTAATTAGCAGTACCCTACCCACCTCTGTGTTTGTCAAGCCACCGCCCACACTAAAGATATAGAACTGATAGTGTGGATTAGTACATGTATACGATAAGTATTATATTGTGCTTTGTACTTCTGTGTATATGTGTGGTAACTGTTGGTTGTATATGTTCAGAAATTTGATAAAATTAAAATTTATAGAGGTTTGACCGATTCTAAGGTGTATACATGTCTGACCTTTGACCTTTACATGAGTATGTATGTAACTTAAAGGATAGAATAATGTGAATTGCTCCAGATTAGTTAACTGACTGAAATAAAATGCAACAGAAACACATGATAATTTTCTTTTGGATGGTATACATTAAGATCACGACTGTATGAGGCTGTTTAACTCTGTGCATGCATGCAGCTGCTCCTCATGTGTATGTTCCACCAGTTGTGGATATAGTTCAGTCCATGCATGGGTCAGTAGGCCACCCACTGACAGCTAGGCCACATGATGTCCTATTGGAATTGGAACTGAGTTGATCCAGATCTGATTGTCACATGAATAATTTAAGATTTCCATTACTATTAAACCAAACTCTATAGGCTAGTGTTCTGGGTCTGCATGCTCAGTATAAGTGATAGTAACCGTTCATAGGACCAGGATATCAAGATGTTTTTACTGAAGCAAATTCTTTTTATCATTGGTTGTCTGGCCTTGATTTATCTTCCTCAAGGATGTTCTGCTCAAACTCCGAAACGACCAGAACTCTCTTCGTTCACAGCAGAGGTATAATAGCCAGTTTTTAATAAAATAATCTGTCAAAATATAATATTATGGCTATCTTATAATCATCCATTTTGGCTATTACAGTTCACAATTCTTGGAGCTGGACAAGAAATGAATGGTACATTAGATAAGGTGGTACATTCCTTTTCTTTATCTGATTCTGCCTGGCAAGCATGCAATGTTACAGCTAACATGTAGTGTGTGCAAGCATAATATATTCCTATATTGTATTACATTAACAGTGTATGCAGTTAATTATTACAATAATGCTTATAATCTATGATGTTATGCAGTTCAATTTTATGAAAGTGTTGAAGAGAAGAAGCAACTGCAAATTATTCCTCTGGGCAGTCCAGACTCTGATATCAAGACTTACACCTGGGAGGTTGTTGGAAAGAACTCCACCATTGAATACGACACCGTAAAGTATGTTTAACAGTATAACAGTTAGTTATAGTTGGTTTCATTTTCAATATAGAAGAAATAGAATTATAAATATATGCATGAGTACCCTCATGAATGTGTCAATGTAATCATACAGAGTCATTACTATTCCTCAAAGCAGCATTGATTTACATACAAATGAATGTCGTGCATATTATAGCTCTAGATAGTATTTATGACCGTAAATAAGCTTCTACAATGATACAATTTCATTCAGACCATTTGGATTCTGTATTGGACAAAAGCATGAAACACCTGACAATGATCCTGGCTTTGCTAATCTCTGGTACTGGCTCAAGAAGGCTTCCTACAATGGCACCAAGACATTCAATGGACAGAAAGTAGATGCTTGGTCTTACGAGGTGAGAGAATCAACCACTTCATTTACAGGACCTATAGTCTATCGAGCTAGACCCTTTTCTCACTGCTGCCTGGCGTTAGGCAGCGGTGAGAAAAGGGTCTAGCTCGATAGACTATTACAGGACCTAAAATTGGCATAAATGGGTGCATACTTGTATCTTTATTCAGAACAAGAAGGAGCCACTATATTTTGAAGTTGGAGTCCTGCCCACTAATCCCAATGAGCCAGTGTATTACTTCAGTACAGAGGCTGTTGGAGTGGTAGCCTTCAACAAGTATACCAATAGCCCACCTCCACTCTCTGTCTTTGATATCCCGACCTACTGCAAGATAGTGCCTGAGTCAGGAGAGACCCAAAGGAGTCAGGTACACTCTCAAAGATACAAGAATGTTTTTAGATCAAAGAGGCTGTATTAGCGACGTTGACAGTAAGTAGAGTGGTGGTAACATTAATGATATTGATATTGTGTTCTTTAAATTGCTACTTAATTCTTTACAAATGTTACGTACATTATTTGAAGGCTATAAACCAGTACAGCACTTTTATTACATGTGTATATTAAAGAAATAATCTGCTCGTACAGTGAAGTACATGTATATACTATACAATCTTGGTTTATAATTCTCACCACTGTAACATAATTTTATTACAATGCAAGTAAATTTTGGCTTAGCTCATAATAATATTGTTGCGATTTTTGGTGCTATATGTAAATTACTACTAAATCCAAAAGGTCTTGGAGAGAAAAAAGAAAAAAAAACAACAAACAAAAAAAACCCCTAAATTATATTGTACTGTAGGAAAGTTTTAATAGTCCAACAAATTAAAGTCATTGAATCTTAAATTAAACATTCACCCAAGGTCTCCAGTACCCACCATGTTTTGTCATGTACTCACATGCCACGTTTGCAGGAATGTTAGGCAGCACAGACATGCCATGGTAGCCTTGGTCGATCATATCTTGGTCCTCTTTGGCGTGACTGTGGTAACGCTCCAACATCATCTTCAAGATATCAGGCTGAGATTTTGATAGGTCATTCCTTTCTCCCGGGTCCTTGATGATGTTGTAGAGACAGTGAGGGTCACAGTCAGGTCCTTGTGCTCCATTGGTACAGGGGTAGTCAACTGGCGTGAACATTAGACTATCGCAACTACCAGTTTTTAGCTTTTGTTGTCCAACAATTAGTTTGTATTCTCCAACAATGATAGCACCAGTACCATTGCGATTTGCTGTGAGTTTAAAGTTGTATCCCAGTACAATCTCTTCATGCTGTGTCTTAGTGCTCTCTCCACTAATGATTGGCCACACATCGAGACCGTCAACAGGGAACTTGCCAGGTCCAGAATCAGAGGGGTCGACTCCTGCCATTTTACAAAATGTAGGGTACCAGTCGGCAATGTGTATGAATGCTTCACTGGTCTTCCCTCGAACTGATTCAGGTAGAGCACCACCACTGACAAATGCTAGCGATCGGACACCTCCTTCAAACAACGTTACCTTTGAACCTTTGAGGGGGTAGTTGCTGCCAGCACAAGGTGCTCCCCCATTGTCAGCTGAAACAACCAACAGTGTGTTCTCCCACATATTGTTCTTCTTCAGTAGTTGTACAACATGTCCAGTGACGTTGTCGGCTACACTCACCATGGCTTGGTAGGTACGGCGGAAATCACATGTTGATCCTTTCTTGTACAAGTCGATCCATTCCTGAGGAGCTTCAAAAGGACCGTGGACATTGTGGAGAGGAAGATAGAGAAAGAATGGCTTACTTTTGTCATGATTTTCAAAAATATCAGTCAGATCATCCTTATAAGTGTAAGCATCGTATGACCCATTTCTTGTGTCTGGAGCCAAATCTTTCCAGTAGTCAACAGCACAACCAGCATGTTCAGTGAAATGGTCTGAAGCACCATAAAGAAATCCAGATGATCTATCAAAGCCTCGACTGACAGGCAAATAAGCTGGATCAAACATCCCTAGATGCCACTTCCCTACCATGTACGTACCATAACCAGCCTTTTTCAACTTGGCTGGGAGCATGGTCATGTTGATGTTGGTACCAATGGTAGCATGCTGGGGTTGGTTCCACTGATGTGCATGATGTGGCCATCGTCCTGTGAGCAGTGAGGCTCTTGAAGGGGAGCAGTACATGTAGACATAGTGCCGGTCCAGTTTGAGTCCATTGTTGGCAAGGTCGTCAAAGTTTGGAGAAAGAATCTTTGGGTTTTTGAATCCCACATCATTGAATCCCCAGTCATCAACCAGCACAAAGACTAGATTTGGTTTGACTGGAGGTGGTTTGTTCACTCCAAGAGCCAAGGTAGCTACCAAACTCAGGATAAACAGCACTGCTAAACTCTTCTCCATTTTCATAATTTTATAGTTAGTCTAATATCCAATAGTCTGTAGTACATTCATGAGAGTCACATGTTAATACCCTAATAATAATTATTATACATACATGTGCGTGAATTCAAAAACTATATAATTATTATGATGATGTTATTGTAGGATTCAGAATTCAAAATTTACTGTATCAATGCAACTGGACAATTGGCTACAATTTTACTCTTTTCTAAATAAGAACAAAGTATGTCCTATACCTAAAATTTACAAAAACAATTCATTAGGGTAAACATGTGATGTTCATGAATGTAATAAAATTATTACTGAACTAATTAAACCTTAATGCATGATGGCTACCAGCTGCAGTTTGTTGCTGTCAGTGTCTGTTGCCCTATATAGCTACCTTGGCTCTTGGAGTCAAGCCAAACCTTGCTGTGAAGACACCTCCTCCAGTCAAGCCAAATATCGTCTATGTGCTGGTTGATGACTGGGGATTCAATGATGTGGGATTCAAAAACCCAAAGATTCTTTCTCCAAACTTTGACGACCTTGCCAACAATGGACTCAAACTGGACCGTCACTATGTCTTTATGTACTGCTCTCCTTCGAGAGCCTCACTGCTCACAGGACGATGGCCTTACCATGCACATCAGTGGAACCAACCGCAAGCTGCCACCATTGGTACCAACATCAACATGACGATGCTCCCAGCCAAGTTGAAGAAGGCTGGTTATGGTACGTACATGGTAGGGAAGTGGCATCTAGGGATGTTTGATCCAGCTTATTTGCCTGTCAGTCGAGGCTTTGATAGATCGTCTGGATTTCTTTACGGTGCTTCAGATCATTTCAATGAACGTGCTGGTTGTGCTATTGACTACTGGAAAGATTTGGCTCCAGACACAAGAAATGGGTCCTACGATGCTTACACTTACAGGGATGATCTGACTGATATTTTTAAAAATCATGACAAAAGTAAGCCATTCTTTCTCTATCTTCCTCTCCACAATGTCCATGGTCCTTTTGAAGCTCCTCAGGAGTGGATCGACTTGTACAAGAAAGGATCAACATGTGATTTCCGCCGTACTTACCAAGCTATGGTGAGTGTGGCTGACAATGTCACTGGACATGTTGTACAACTACTGAAGAAGAACAACATGTGGGAGAACACACTGTTGGTTGTTTCAGCTGACAATGGCGGAGCACCTTGTGCTGGCAGCAACTATCCCCTCAAAGGTTCAAAGATAACGTTGTTTGAAGGAGGTGTTCGATCACTAGCATTCGTCAGTGGTGGTGCTCTACCTGAATCAGTTCGAGGGAAGACCACTGAAGCATTCATACACATTGCCGACTGGTACCCTACATTTTGTAAAATGGCAGGAGTCGACCCCTCTGATTCTGGACCTGGCAAGTTCCCTGTTGACGGTCTCGATGTGTGGCCAATCATTAGTGGAGAGAGTACTAAGACGCAGCATGAGGAGATCGTACTAGGATACAACTTTACTCTTCCAGCAATCCATGGCTACAGCGGTGCTATCATTGTTGGAGAATACAAGCTAATTGTTGGACAACAAAAGCTTAAAACTGGTAGTTGTGACAGTCTTATGTTCACACCAGTTGACTACCCCTGTACCAATGGAGCACAAGGACCTGACTGTGACCCTCACTGTCTCTACAACATCATCAAGGACCCAGGAGAAAGGAATGACCTATCGAAATCTCAGCCTGACATCTTGAAGATGATGTTGGAGCGTTACCACAGTCACGCCAAAGAGGACCAAGATATGATCGACCAAGGCTACCACGATATGGCTAATTTACCTAATGTTCCCATGAATGTGACGTGCAAGTATATGAAAGATCACGGTGGCTACTGGAGACCTTGGGTGAATGTTTAAGTTATTGAAACTATAGAGGGCAACTGAGCTATAGACGTACAATCTAACTTGTTTGTCTTTAGATTGTGTAGAGTTCACTGGTGTTTGGGGTGTACTGATGTGCACAGATAAACTTTGTGTTGAGTGCTGTAAATAAAATTAATTTAATGACCGTGAAAAACAAAAAACAAGCTTGCATGAGTTAGAACATTGAATATTCTAATGTTCTAATAGTCTTGTAGGCACATTCATAAGAGTCATGTGTTAATACCTTGATGTATATTATGCATGTGTGTGAATTCAATATGCAATATAAATATTCTGTAGAACTATAGTGTTGTTATTCTGGGATTAATTCATGCAATTAAATAGTACATTACTACTGCATCATAGATTCAGCTGCACAATCAGTGTAATGTGACTATCAGTTTGGCCAGGTCCCCCCAAATATATAGCAACAAAAGATGACAACATTTCACCAATTAATAAAATTAACATGTGATGCTCATGAACGTAATGAATATAATAATTATGATAGGTGTATAATCTGTGGAACCAAATGTATGATGGTTAATAGCCTCAGTTTACTGCTGTCTGTTGTCACTATCCTGAGTTTGGTAGCTACCCTGACTCTTGGAGTGAAGACACCTCCTCCAGTCAAACCAAACATTGTCTTTGTGCTGGTTGATGACTGGGGATTCAATGATGTGGGATTCAAAAACCCAAAGATTCTTTCTCCAAACTTTGACGACCTTGCCAACAATGGACTCAAACTGGACCGTCACTATGTCTTCATGTACTGCTCTCCTTCGAGAGCCTCACTGCTCACAGGACGATGGCCTTACCATGCCAACCAATGGAACCAACCACAAGCTGCCACCATTGGTACAAACATCAACATGACCATGCTGCCAGCCAAGTTGAAGAAGGCTGGTTATGGTACGTACATGGTAGGGAAGTGGCATCTAGGGATGTTTGATCCAGCTTATTTGCCTGTTAGTCGAGGCTTTGATAGATCGTCTGGATTTCTCTATGGCTCATCACATCACTTTAGTGAAGTTTCTGGTTGTGCTGTTGACTACTGGAAAGACTTGGCTCCCGACACACGAAATGGGACGTATGATTCTTACACTTATAAGGACGACCTTACGGATATTTTTGAAAATCACGACAAAAGTAAGCCGTTCTTTTTGTACCTTCCCCTGCATAATGTCCACAGTCCATTTGAGGCTCCTCAGGAATGGATTGACTTATACAAGGAAGGGTTAACGTGTGATTTCCGCCGTACCTACCAAGCCATGGTGAGTGTGGCTGACAATGTCACTGGACATGTTGTACAATTACTGAAGAAGAACAACATGTGGGAGAACACATTGTTGGTTGTTTCAGCTGACAATGGTGGAGCACCTTGTGCTGGCAGCAACTATCCTCTCAAAGGTTCGAAGATAACGTTGTTTGAAGGAGGTGTCCGATCATTAGCATTTGTCAGTGGTGGTGCTCTACCTGAATCAGTTCAAGGGAAGACCACTGAAGCATTCATACACATTGCCGACTGGTATCCTACATTTTGTAAAATGGCAGGAGTCGAGCCCTCTGATTCTGGACCTGGCAAGTTCCCTGTTGATGGTCTCGATGTGTGGCCAATCATTAGTGGAGAGAGCACTAAGACGCAGCATGAGGAGATCGTACTGGGATACAATTTTACTCTTCCAGCAATCCGTAGCTACAGTGGTGCTATCATTGTTGGAGAATACAAACTAATTGTTGGACAACAAAAGCTAAAAACTGGTAGTTGCGATAGTCTAATGTTCACGCCAGTTGACTACCCCTGTACCAATGGAGCACAAGGACCTGACTGTGACCCTCACTGTCTCTACAACATCATCAAGGACCCGGGAGAAAGGAACGACCTGTCAAAATCTCAGCCTGACATCTTGAAGATGATGTTGGAACGTTACCACAGTCACGCCAAAGAGGACCAAGATATGATCGACCAAGGCTACCACGATATGGCTAATTTACCTAATGTTCCCATGAATGTGACGTGTAAGTACATGAAAGATCATGGCGGCTATTGGAGACCTTGGGTGAATGTTTAAGTTATTATTGCCTTGAAAATATAGAGAGTAACTGAGCTATATATAGACGTACAATCTGACTTGTTTGTCTTTACATTAGTCATTGTGTAGTTCACTGGTGTTTGGGGTGTACTGATGTGTACAGATAAACTTTGTGTTGAGTGCTGTAAATAAAATTAATTTAATGACCGTGAAAAACAAAAAACAAGCTTGCATGAGTTAGAACATTGAATATTCTAATGTTCTAAGAGTCCTGTAGGCACATTCATAAGAGTCATGTGTTAATACCGTGATGTATATTTTGTGCATGTGTGTGAATTCAATATACGATATAAATATTCTGTAGAACTATAATGTTGTTATTCTGGGATTAATTAAATAGTACATTACTACTGCATCATAGATTCAGCTGCACAATCAGTGTAATGTGACTATCAGTTTGGCCAGGTCCCCCCAAATATATAGCAACAAAAGATGACAACATTTCACCAATTAATAAAATTAACATGTGATGCTCATGAACGTAATGAATATAATAATTATGACAGGTGTATACTGTGGAACCAAATGTATGATGGTTAATAGCCCCAGTTTACTGCTGTCTGTGGTCACTATCCTGAGTTTGGTAGCTACCCTGACTCTTGGAGTGAAGACACCTCCTCCAGTCAAACCAAACATTGTCTTTGTGCTGGTTGATGACTGGGGATTCAACGATGTGGGTTTTAAAAACCCAAAAATCCTCTCTCCAAACTTTGATGACCTTGCTAACAATGGACTCAAACTGGACCGTCACTATGTCTTCATGTACTGCTCTCCTTCAAGAGCCTCACTGCTCACAGGACGATGGCCTTACCATGCCAACCAATGGAACCAACCACAAGCTGCTACCATCGGTACAAACATCAACATGACCATGCTGCCAGCCAAGTTGAAGAAGGCTGGTTATGGTACGTACATGGTAGGGAAATGGCATCTAGGGATGTTTGATCCAGCTT
This sequence comes from Tethya wilhelma, assembly GCA_964030475.1. Lineage (NCBI taxonomy): Eukaryota > Metazoa > Porifera > Demospongiae > Tethyida > Tethyidae > Tethya > Tethya wilhelma. Next base: position 2,051,050 of record CAXIPT010000007.1, on the reverse strand, counting down.
ATTTGCCTGTTAGTCGAGGCTTTGATAGATCGTCTGGATTTCTCTATGGCTCATCACATCACTTTAGTGAAGTTTCTGGTTGTGCTGTTGACTACTGGAAAGATTTGGCTCCTGACATACGAAATGGGACTTATGATTCTTACACTTATAAGGACGACCTTACGGATATTTTTGAAAATCACGACAAAAGTAAGCCGTTCTTTTTGTACCTTCCCCTGCACAATGTCCACAGTCCATTTGAGGCTCCTCAAGAATGGATTGACTTATACAAGGAAGGGTCAACGTGTGATTTCCGCCGTACCTACCAAGCCATGGTGAGTGTAGCCGACAATGTCACTGGACATGTTGTACAGCTACTGAAGAAGAACAACATGTGGGAGAACACACTGCTGGTTGTTTCAGCTGACAATGGCGGAGCACCTTGTGCTGGCAGCAACTATCCTCTCAAAGGTTCAAAGATAACATTGTTTGAAGGAGGTGTCCGATCACTAGCATTCATCAGTGGTGGTGCTCTACCTGAATCAGTTCAAGGGAAGACCAGTGAAGCATTCATACATATTGCGGACTGGTATCCTACATTTTGTAAAATGGCAGGAGTCGACCCCTCTGATTCTGGACCTGGCAAGTTCCCTGTTGACGGTCTTGATGTGTGGCCGATCATTAGTGGAGAGAGCACTAAAACACAGCATGAAGAGATCGTACTAGGCTTCAATTTTACTCTTCCAGCAATCCATAGCTACACCGGTGCAATCATCATTGGAGAATACAAACTAATTGTTGGACGACAGAAACGCTTGTCAAAAGCTGGTAGTTGTGATAGTCTTATGTTCACACCAGTTGACTATCCCTGTACCAATGGAGCACAAGGTCCTGACTGTGACCCTTACTGTCTCTACAACATCATCAAGGACCCTGGAGAAAGGAACGACCTATCAAAATCTCAGCCTGACATCTTGAAGATGATGTTGGAGCGTTACCACAGTCATGCCAAAGAGGACCAAAATATGATCGACCAAGGCTACCACGATTCAACTGATTTACCTAATGTTCCCATGAATGTGACATGTAAGTACATGAAGGATCATGGTGGCTACTGGAGACCTTGGGTGAATGTTTGAACTATATAATTATATAGAGGGGATCAACCTGCGTGTTCTAGCTGAGCTATTATTTTATTAAAGTCTAGACTTGTCATGTTTTCCTTTACAGTTATATAGTGCTATGTTTGTTTTGAATACAATTTAAAGACAAAAACTCTGACAAAAAAATCAAGCTTGTATTTATTTGCAGTTGAGTTTGTTTTTGTAAACTATATAATATTATTGACACTGTATAAACTCTTAGCTAATTAGAATTTGTGATGAAAATTAAGTTGGGGGTATAATGTAAGTTGGTTGGACATTTTGATTATAATCATGACTGGTACATCATGACATACATACATACTAAGCCAATAACATTATCGATCTGCACACAACACAAAAATAAAATTACAATATATATAGTCAAACAAAATGATTCAAGTGGTGTCCAGTCTAATAGTTCTTATCTTCTTGTTATCAACGAGGACGCAGGCAGCCTCGTTGGTGGCTCCACAGTAGTGGGAGGAGGAGAAGACGGTCAGGAGACGACCGTGCTGCTGGATCTGAAATCCAGAGGCTTTGCACTCGTGTGCCCTGATCACATGAGATAGCTTGTTCACTTTCAAGAATCTGTTGAGAGCCTCGTAGCTAGTGGGGAGAATAAGAAAAGATAAAATGAGAAAAACAAACAAAACAAAACAAAACAAAAAGTAAGTATCACTCTTTTGTAAATTTAGAGCAATGAGTCCTTTTCCCAATTTACAACTTTCCTCTCTCAGTTTATTATAGCTGTTGAAAATTTTCATGTGCTAAATCGCAGCAACACAACATACTAAATGCGTACTTACTATTCTGCGTCAACGTTTTGTGTCATGTCTACATCACCCAATAAAATGCAAGCCAATGTGTCAAATGGGAACCAGGTCTAACTGTTGTTTTGTGGTTGTCTTACCTGAACATGTGAGCTGTTCCCCTGGCAAAGTTATCGATGAACCCACTATTCTCTTGCAAATCAGACTCTATTGCTTCATCGATCTCTTCTTGTCTACATAAATCAACAGAAAACCAAAACACTGATCACATGACTGATTGCTTTGATCATGTGATTGTCACGCGACTCAGTCTAAACATTTTGATCAAGTGATTGTCACGTGACTCAGTTGTAATAATGATCATGTGATTGTCACATGACTCGGTTCTCTTACCTGATTGGGTCGTTCCACATGACGTCCCAAGCCAATGGGCTCTGCTCCATGGGGTCTGGGAGGATGGTAGGGATGTCATTGATGGCTGAGATGAGACCTCCTCCTCCTATCGAGGGAACTGGGATGCCACCGTGTACACAAAATACCTGTGTGTGTGTGTGTGTGTGTGTGTGTGTGTGTGCGTGTGTGTGTGTGATATACATAATGTCATAGTGATATCATAGTAATGAGTGATATGATGTTGTATATACAGTATATAGACAGCCAAAGTACCCAGAGTTAAGAATGTAAAATGAAAGCTTGATAGCTCATTATTTTACATGATTTTTTGGGGGTGAACCAAACAATCAAAATATTGTTGGTCGGTGCTGCTGTATTTTTCAATAAAAGCACACCGTAATAAATAAATATACCTTCTTATCAATGACAGCTGCTATAGGCATGGCATCAAAGGCACTGTTGGTCGCCTCCCACACCTCTGTGCCAAGCTTATCCCCAAACTTCTCCAAGCACTCGGTCTTATAAGAGAACGTCTCTTGCACAGCTCTGATCTCGTGGTTGCCTCGGATGAGAAGAAACTTGGAAGGCATGAGCAGCTTTTGAGCGAGGAGGTACGCGACCACTTCGAAGCCGTGACGACCCCTGTCAACGTAGTCGCCGAGGAAGAGGAAGGTAGCGGGAGTGAGGACGGGACCCATGCGCCAGAGGACCTTCTCGAAACACACCAAGTCGTGGAAGTTACCGTGGAGATCACCTGGTGATTGAAATGAAGGAAAGAATTGAATGAAGGAAAACAAACAAACAAACAAACAATCAAACAAATAAACAAACAAAAAATATTTATGAGGAATTATAAAGAACTACATTAGAGGTAGCTTTGTAAAACAGAGCATATTGCATATTTTGTCACCTGCATATTTTGTCACCATATAAGGCAAGTTTGGACAAGACGAGTCGAGCTGATACAAGATTACAACACTAGCTTTATATTGTACTTGTTCCACTGATAAGACACTTCGTGGAAATGTTTACAAGAATGGGAAAATAGTAAAATTTTAATGTGGGATTTTTGTTAGTGATACTATTATACAGTATTCATTGTTCTAGTCGAACTTCTAGTACATAACATATACAACCTGCTACAAGATTATTATAGGAACTGAAACACTACTCATTGTGAGTTCAATATAATCCCCACTAGACAATATTAATATAAAGTTATCAAAATTATCACACACTTCAACACACAATACAATACCGGTACCCTTAGTACCCATATTACAGCCAATAGTGTCACTCACCAAGCACATACGCAGGAGATCGTATCTCTAGTAGTCTCGATTCGGTTGAGAATATGTCGACAGCTTTAGCACACAGCTGCATGAAACACCTAGCAACGGAGCCCATGTCAACAGCTCCCCAAGAGAAGGCGACCTTCGGTTGTCCACGGCCGTTGTCTTTGAGAGCGTGCTCAAAGTAACGAAGGCCAGAGAGCATCTCATTAGACTTTGATGTCTACACACACACATACACACACACACACACACACACACACACACACAGACAGTGCACAAGAAAAAGGACATTATTTAAACTTAACAATTTCACAACCATGTCACATAATACAGTATAATAATGCATTTAATATTCTCAATGGAATATGAATATTCATAATACAATATATCCCCAAAACTCACCTTATCAAATGCATTAATGGAGGGCAGTCTATCAAACCCAGGTCGTGACGTCAGTATCGAATCCAGACTCCCAGAAATAGCCTCCGTCCCAACTAAATCCCAGATGGTGGTCACGTCAGACAGAGCCCCACTTCTCCTCACCTTCACAAAGTGCGTTGCAATCGTATATTCGACGTCCTCCTCGTCCCCTGGCCCATCTATCTCTTCCTCTCCATCTTGGTCCGACAACATGATTGTCGGTTGGTTGAGAAGGGCTGTGGATTTTTGGGCCGAGAGAGCGTTTGCTTGCGTCGTGTCCATAGCTTCTTCTTCGTCGTCGTCAACTGAATCGATCGTTTCCAACGTGTTGCCTGTTTTTGCTCGCTTGGTGCTACTTTTTGCTGGTGTTTTTTGGTTGGTGAGGGTCTTTAGGGGGGTTGAGATGGTGCCGTTGTTGGTGGGCGGGGCTGGGTTGTGTCTCACTGGTGGGTGGGGCAGACGAAGGAGGACCGATGTCCCACGGAATTTGAGTTTACCGACAATGTTGAGAAAGAGTTCGAGAGAGATGCCTTGNCTTCAGCTTATGATTAACTTACTGCATTTTGAGAGAATCAGAGTGTCAAAGTGTGTCTTTACTCTCTCTCTCTCTCTCTCTCTCTCTCTCTCTCTCTCTCTCTCTCTCTCCACACACACACACACACACACACACACACACACACACACACACACAGAGCATTATCTGACAACCCATCTAAGCCAGAGGGCCTCACACTTCTCAACCTAGAGGTGGGACTGTGCTGTATGGATCCTGACACACCCCACGGAGGACTGAGTGCTCAGTTTCGCTGCCAGATCATCTTCAACTTCTACAACAATTCAGACACCCCCTTTCTTAGCTACAAGGACTTTAAGTAAGTCTCTGTATGCGGCAATTACATGTGTTGCCCTTCCCGTTTCTAAGCAATTTCATGGTCTATCCCTAGCCTCGTAAACCAGTCCCTCCCCGCGCTTAGCAATAAGCATTACAGGGAGGGACTGGTTTATGAGGCTAGCCTATCCCATCGATGTAATATTGGCTGTGTTTATTTAGTTCTCCTTGTTCCACATTATGTATTTCATGTTTACCGTACTCCACTTGATTGGTTGTTCTGGCTTATTAAATTTCACAAAGCCTGTGTTCTGATAGCTAACTTAAATGGGGATCCAACTAACTAACTAACTAACTAGGGAGTTTTAATGGTACTCGTGGGCGATTTGGCATCAGTCGCTAAGTAATAGTATATACTATAAGTGAATGTATTCAGACTGAGTCTATCGAGCTAGGCCCTTATATCTACCACTGATCTGCAAGCCAATAGGGATATAAAAAAGGGTCTAGCTCGATAGACTAGTCAAGCTGTGTTGTCACTGCTCAAGTTGTTATTTGCATGTGTGTGTGTAATTGTGTGGTTGAAGCATATTTTGACTTACAGGCTAATGTTGCTGGACATCTGTACTGCCAAAGGGATAGCCAGAGATGAAAGAGAACTGGATAACATTGCTCAACAAAACTGGAAGTATGTAAAGAACCTAGCCTCATACCTTAGAAAAATTACTGTATATAAAGCAGGAAGGTTTCATGAAATAAACTTTTGTGGATCACGATCCATCTGCATACACCATCCCACCGAGAGAGAGAGAGAGAGAGAGAGAGAGAGAGAGAGAGAGTAAAGACACACTTTGATGCTCTGATTCTCTCAAAATGCAGTAAGTTAATCATAAGCTGAAGCAACTATGAAAATCGTCTAATATAAAGGAAAGAATGGAGGGGAATTTCGCATTAAGGTTTGTGTAGTAAAAAGCTTAACCATGCCAGTTTCTGGCACCAAGGTGTACCTGGCACATGCATTTTTTAAAAAACTATGCAACGAAAATTTCTGTAGAAAAATACTGTAGGAAAATACAATCTTTCTCCTAAACATTTCCAATTCTAGAAGCACCAGAGGGTGTATACATCATGTGTGTATTTCTACATTGGAGGCTATTGTGTTGTTAATGGCACATGAAAGACAGTGACGAATTAAGTTATAACCAACACGTACACATGTAAGTGTGCAACTGTGTTCTGTGGTTCATATAACGTACATATCATATGAGAGCATATAAAAACAGAAGTGGCCATTCGTTCACTTGTATGCATGCAGCTGTCCCAATCTGAAAGGAACTGAGTCCCTAGCACTGTTTTGTTACTAAAATAAAATGCATGACGTTTTGTGACGTTTTTTGTTGACAAACATGCAATACACATACGTACACAGAGCTAGTATCCGGACGTGGTACCCAGATCGCGCTAGAAACAAAACAAAAACATCACAAAAGGTCATAGAACGTCACACATTATATATTTTTAGCAACAAAATCACGCTTATATACTGACACAGTTCCTTTAACGCTGCCTAGCAGCAAGTCTAACCTGAAACATTGAGGACATAGTTCACGACTGTATCCAAGCTGGGTCATCACGGACGTGAAGAGGTCAAGGTTCATGAGTGTAGTGACGGAGCCACATTGTTTTTCAAATTCTTCCACAATTTGTTGTCTTTCTATTAGTATAATGTGTGTGTAACAACAGTGCAATTACATTGTGTTTGTGCATGTTTGTACGTGTTTAGAGGTAAATTTTGATACTGTGAAATGCAATCTCAATTGATGTTATCGTAGACGAATAGAATCAACAAGATGAGCTTCCCAAAATCTAAATTATGCCATATTCTCATTATTTTGTGTACAAGCTGCAGTGTACACACAACAGTATACTATATGTACTTGGAGGCAGAATGTGTATTTATGCATGTATGTATTATGTGTGCAGTAAATGTGAAATATTGGTATAGATTTGGCAGTTTAAACTTGGACTGTCAAATAAAAATTCTTGTCAATATTTCCTACCATCACCTACCATATAGCCCATAGCCAGCTTGCTCCATCATTTTCTCCTCCAAAGATTGCACTCCAAACGTTAGCGATCTTTCATCAATGGCCTCACTGTCCCTTCGTCTATCTTTGTGGCGACCACCATTGCTAGCACCACTCTCCAAGATCTCTTTGGGACACAGCGACACTTTATCTTTGTCCGTGTGCACTTTATTTAAGAAAACAGCCGTAGCCTTGTCTAATATCGGAGGGGACAATTGCTCCAGTTCTTTCATCGTGAACCATTTTATGACGTAATTTGGAGCACTGAGATTCGGTCGGCCGGGCTTCAAGTCTGCAAGGAAGGTTGCTACGATGAATTGAGTGTTCTCTGAGGAGCCACCTCCTGTGCAATATTTAATCTTGAGTATACCCTTGATGTCACTATTAATACAAAGTTCCTGCATAATTTTTAAACGCAGGCAAAGGAACAGATTTACATGGCATGGTAGCTAGAGTAAAGAATATATTCTTTACCTCATTCAAGCATCTGGTAGCTGCATCTTCAAAGTTTTCGTGTTCGTGCAGCTTGCATGAAGGGAGTGACAGCTTCTTACTGGTACTCTCCACAAGCAGATAGCCGCCTTCTCCTCGAACTACAAGCCTGCTTTCATTCTCCATGCTTGCCTTGCGTGTGTATGTCATCCGGTAAAAATTGCTATAGGGGGTGGGTCTGTGTTCGCTATTTTAGAGACGGACTTGGCCTAAGCTTTATATACGGTATGTAGAGCTGGAGGATCAACTTCCACTTGACCAATCAGAATTCTGGGATTATTAACCAATCAGATTGTCTTACTCAAAAAAAAGGCGGGCTTTGCAAGGTACAAATTCAAGAGAAATTTGGCACAAAATCATTCGTTTCTCACAACTGAAAAACTTCTTCAACCTCTCCAACTTCAATCTTCAACTACAATGGCTCGTACCAAGCAGACAGCCCGTAAATCCACTGGAGGAAAGGCTCCAAGGAAGCAACTCGCCACCAAAGCTGCTCGTAAGAGCGCACCAGCCACTGGTGGAGTCAAGAAGCCTCACCGTTACAAGCCTGGTACCGTGGCTCTTCGTGAAATCCGTCGCTACCAGAAGTCCACTGAGCTTCTTATCCGCAAGCTCCCCTTCCAGCGTCTGGTTCGTGAGATTGCCCAGGACTTCAAGACTGACCTGAGGTTCCAGAGCTCTGCAGTTGCTGCCCTCCAGGAAGCTAGCGAGGCCTACTTGGTTGGACTGTTTGAGGACACTAACCTTTGTGCCATCCATGCCAAGCGTGTCACCATCATGCCCAAGGATATCCAGCTTGCCAGGAGAATCCGTGGAGAGAGAGCTTAAATTTCTCGCCTTCACAATTTGAACTTTCAAACAACCGGCTTTTCTAAAAGCCACCACAATTGCAAAAGATTCATCTTTCTCTCATGTTTTATTATTTATTTTTTAAACCATATTTGCAATGAAATAATTTATGCAACATCTACACACAAATATATATGTGTACATGTACCTATGTGCTTTGATTGCTTTGCATATACAAGCATGAAATCAAATCTGTACAGTGTATGTAACTGTGCATACACAACCTACTCATGTTCTAATTAATGCTCTTCATTGGCATTTTTCGTGTTGCACTTCTATACACAAGTGATCGTGAGTAAACAAAACCGCAGCGTTTATAAGTGGTTATTAGCATGTGGCGCAAGGGCTCAGAGGCAGAAGGTGGAATGAGTGACCAAGACTATGAGAGGCACCTGCTATGGCTGAGCAGATCAAGGTTGAAATCTTCCATTGGTACATCAACCTTGATGGCTGGATTTGCTTTGGTAAGACTATAATTTTTTGTAGTTTGGGGAAACTTCTTGATAATAAAAAACATAACAAAACCTTTCCTCTAGGTTGCCATGGTTGAAGTTGAACTGAATGATAAGACACCCACATCGATTCTTATTCCGTTTGCCATGCACACAGCACTGTTGATTTTTGTCCACCTCTTCTCTCTTGTGATTGGAACACGTCTTTTACCAGAGCTGGATGCTGCCATCTACCATCCTCATCTCAGCTTGACGGTCACAAAAGGAAATACGTGGCCCTTCCAGCTCGTCTGGTACATGTCGAACATCATTGGGATCTTTCTGTTTCTTGTTGAACTCATCCTAGTGGTGTTTGTCAAGTTTTATCCTTTTGATGAGTCGGTGGAGGACAGAATCTATGTTGGCATTGCAACACTCTTGGTTGTTGTAGTGTTCTCTGTAGTATCTGTTCCTTTTATTGTTGTTCTGTTTCGTTCCATGTCAAAGAGGAAGATACAACATCACGAGCAGCGGCTAGCCAGTGCAAAGGTGTTACTGGAGAATATCAACCAGATGCACAATTTGGATACAACTGGTAGATCGTCTGACGATTCCAATCAACATGCAAGTGGCACCAGGGCGTTCCATCGATTGAAAGACACTGAAGTTTAATGTTTAATCTCAATCAAACAGTCAATCATTGTTATTATTATCAGCTAGATCTCTGAGTTGTGTTTTCATGTACATGAACATGGTTTTTACATGAGTAGTTAATTGACAGATTAATTTCTTTGTTGCATGGTAACCAAACTACAAATCACAAAACAGATAAGAGCATAAATTCAGTTCAGTGTTTCAGGTGGAAAGATGAACAGGATACAACAGAAGAGACAAGGTGAACTGACTGTCAGACTTATATAATACTAGTTTGCATAGTTTCTGTCACCAATTTCCTTAGCTCCTTTGCCAATATTCAACAAGAATAAACGTCCCAGGCAGGCTCTGGTGGCACATCCAAAGAACACAGACCCAACAGGTTCTGCTGCCCTGCCCTCTACCAACTCTTCCTACTGTCAGCAGTATAGTCATTCTTACTCTAGTACTACAGTTAGGTGAGTCAGGGGTGTACAAATTGTAACAGTGTAGCTAACATAATCTATGTCATAAATTCTGCTTCAATCTTTTGTAAACAGAGAGCCTTCATTTGGCAGATGGCAGCAAGAAAACTGGCCTCCTTCCTCTCAACAATTTCAATTTGATAGCTCTAAGCAAAGAGCCTCTGGGTCTACTTCATTCAAGGCACAGCCATCTAACTCCTACCTACCACATCACAAATTTAATGAATTCGAAAGAGGTAGCGACTACAAGAACAGTCCGGGTCCTGCTTTAGGAAACAGTTCATTTCAAACGAATTCTTTCCCTCGGCCTACTCCAGTCAGTGTTCATACCAGTGGCAAGAGAAGTAGCAATGAGAGATGCACTACATATAGAGGCTTGCAACGTCCACCTACAAGCTCATCGACCATGCCTTGGCCAGCAGCTACCCCACAAGTACTTGCTAAAGAACCAACACCATCAATGGTACGACAACCCCTTCACAATCTATTGCTCCCACTAACAAAATGTTTTCTTACTTTTCGACCTAGAGTGCTCAACCAGAGAAGGTTGTCTATGACAAAGTCAGTGGCAGTAAGGGCCACTCCTCTGGTCGTAGTCGTAAGGCCAAGCCTTCATTGAGAGTACTCACTGCAACAGCACAGGGGATGGAGCACTGGAGCAAATACAAGCAACACACACATTTTCTATTTGAAGTTTTTGGTGAGTTTATTTTCATAACTGAAATCTGCTAGAGTTTGTATTGTACTGTTGTATTATGTAGGTGTACTTGTTTCACCTGTGATTGAGGCCAGCACTCACATGTATGCCAAAGAGTTCTCTGTAAAGACGTCTGATGGAGTAGTGAAGTGTGTGTACTGGGAGATGGATCGCACCCTGCCCCACCTGGTGAGAGGGCGTCGACACAGGGTGGTGGGACGTTGGGACCCCCAGCAGAGACTGCTTCAGTGCTTCTCTGTCAGGGAGGTGAGGAAGGGTGAAGAGGAAGAGGTTTACGTCAAACAGGCAGTGGAGGAGTGTGATGCTACCATGAGAGAGTTTGTTGCAAGTTTGAGGGAGACATGATTTGTAAACGGATGATCGAAGTGAGACTACCAACAGCTGATTATTGTAGTCTATAATAATTTGGTGATTTGTAGCAGGTCTACATACAATAGTAACATTATTATTTAGGAGGTATAATGTAGAATGTTGTGTTCATCAGACATGTATTATCTTGAGTTGTTTTTTTAGCATAACTCACCTATGTATGATCGATTTATGTGTTTTGTTTGTGTGCATTTCAAAATCTATAACACATGCTACATAGTATGATGCTGTTATATAATAGGTTCTGTTAAAACTGTGATTAGCAATTTTTTTTTGATATTTTTTAAACACAACAAAAATTAAAACACAACAGAAATTTGAAACTGAAAGATACAAATTCTTTCAACTCGAACAAGAGATCATAGCTGCATGATGTAGAGCAATTGACTAACAAAAAGCAACAAGTGCATGCATGTATTGTGTGCACACATAACAGCATTACGTATATATCTAATAGAACAGCACTATGTGTAGAGAGTGTTAGCTCAGTTTGTTTGCTGTTGGTCAGGTTGTAACAATCCCTGTTGAGCATACTGTGCTAACTGGTGAGGTACTTGTGAAGGATCAGTCAAAATGGTTGTTCTCTGACTCAGTTCACGCAGACTGTTCATCACAACTGCACACAATCAGACAGTGTATGCAGAAATGGCATATTGTTAGTTTGAAGACGCTAGAGTGACATTCTATATAAAGCACACCACATTGTACAAGTACTGTACCTGGTCTGAGTGATGGTAGGGAACAGTATTGTTCGAACCAGGCTAGAACAGTGCGACACAGCTCATCCACACTACCTGTAGACACCATGCTATTGTAGGAGTCAAACAGCTGTTTCAGAATAATCCCAAACTGAAGAGAAAGTCAAGAACAATCACAAAGATACATGGAAGCTAGTACAAATGGTCTTATCAATCTCAAACACAAAGGAACCCTCCCAATGCCAGCTCAGGGAAGTGTCTATGGTAAATTGGCAAAAGGCCCAGTCACTCAGGTGCTAGCCTTGATGTCATATAGCACTTGATGTAGGAATGCAAAAGAGGATACAATCCAGAATTTGTAGTTTTGTTGAGTTCTTCTCTGGACGTAGTCATTGAAACGTTGTCTGTTCTCTTGAAATCTCTATAACAATGATTTACAACATACAGTAACAGTTAATGTGCTGTGTCAGATGAGTATGTCTACTCACTTGTCTAGTAACTGGTGCTCCGGATGCAGGAAGTTGCTCTTGGCATCTCATGATGGCCACGTTCAGTTCTTCAATTTCTCTCTTCAGTGCTTCTGTCTGTCTCTCACGTTCGTCTCTTTCACTGTGAGTGTGCTTGATATGCTCCAATGCTGTGGACACCAACAACCAACAACATTAGTCACAATGACTGATAGAGTGAAGATGCATATATGACTTAGGTAATAATATTCCAAATGGAGCTCACTTTTCTCAAGGATGGTAGCTTTGCTCACTTTGCCACTAGGATATGCTGATAAGTTTACAACAAGACTCTGTAGCTGGTCAAAGCCATGCTAGAAAAACACATGTATTGTGTGTGTGTGTGTGTGTGTGTGTGTGTGTGTGTGTGTGTGTGTGTGTGTGTGTGTGTGTGTGTGTGTGTGTGTGTGTGNTGTGTGTGTGTGTGTGTGTGTGTGAGAAAGTGTGAGAGAGAGAGAGAGAGAGAGAGAGAGAGAGAGAGAGAGAGAGAGAGAGAGTTCTCACCTTAATGCTTCCTCTCCTCTTCTGTTCGGCTGAAATGTGTGACTGTCTTCGGATCTCCTTGTACACTTCCTTTTCCTCTGAGCTCAAATGACGAGCATTCTTGAACTTCTTCTGAGCATGAAGAGCTAATAAACTAGAGTCAGTATCCACTGGTGTGAAAGGTGAATGAAGTTTACTGGTTGAAGGACCTGTGACCAAAAACAAGTTTATAATATTTATAATATTCTCTTGCATTCAAATAGAATAATTAAAAGGGGCTAACCTGCAATGGGCGTTATAGGAGGAGCAAAAGTGGTGCCAAAACTGCTCGAAGCATTTTGTGAGGTTGCAGCCATGAATAGTCGACTCTGAAAGTCACTCACTGCTGGATTCATCTGTACATGGAAAGGAGTGCAAAAAAAAGTTTTCAAAAAATTATAAACAAAAATGTAACAAGAAAACAAATGCAAAAACCCCCCAACAATAAACATAATATTTCATGTACCTTGCTTTGTTGCATCGTTGGTGAGAGGACATCAGGCGGAGGGGAGAACACTGGAGTCCTGGGAGAAGGTGCAGGTGCCAGCACTGGCTTGGTGGTAGGTGTGCTGGGAACACTTGCTCTCCTTCCTCCCAAATCACCCCCAGCCTCCCCAGCAGCAGCTGCAGCTGAAGTCAGAGGAGCAGCCGTTAGGAGTATGTCTCGCAGAATCGAGACCAGGTTAGGATCGGAAAGGACGCTCTGTAAGACACGTTGTTGCTGCTCCGACGTTTTACCCGAAGCTTGACGCTGCAAGAGCTGTTGGAGGAACCCCACGTACTGCTTCTGAGCAGCTGAATTCTCTCTCTCTATCTCCATCATCCTCTGTTCGTGCTCGTTTCTCAACAGCTGCACCTGCTCCCTGAGTCGTCTGATGGGCTCACTCCGACCTCTAGCCAGTGGGGGACGTTGTTCTGCAGGCTCTGACGTCACTTTCATAAGATCCCCCGCACTGGACACCCTATTGAAGGACGGGGGTTGAGAGGGAGGGGGCATGGTGGAGTGCTGAGGGGGTGAGGTCGTCTCGTAGGGTGTTGTCTGCTGCTGCTGTTGTTGCTGCTGTTGAGACTGCATTGGAAATTCAAACATGTCTGTTCTACTCGCTTCTAACAGTTGTTGCTGACTCAGTATCGGTGAACTTTGGACTTGTGAAGAGCTCGGTTCGGGTGAAATGTACTGGTTCAGTAAGGGATCTTGTTGTTGCCCTTGTCCTTGTTGCTGAGGTTGCTTCTGTGTCATGTAAAAAGGAGCAGGCGATGATGCACTACTTCCTTGTCCACCTACGGTGCCATTCGTACTAAAATCCTGTCTCTGCTGGTAGCCGTATTGATCGGAAGCGACCGAGCTTCGATCGACAAGGGGCTCTTGCTTCAACGGAAGTCCACCAATGTCCATCGAAGAGTCATTTCTTGCAATAGGCATCGAAGACTCGTTTTGTAACAGAGATGAATCACTCTGGCTCTTGGTGAATTGAACGGGTGGAGCATTTGCCATGTTGCCACCACCACCACTACCACTGCCAGGGCCAGTGAGAAAGTTGGTCGGTGAAATGCTTGAGAATGCGTTCTGCTGCTGCTGCTGCTGTTGCTGGGAGTCGAAGGTGCCAATAGACGAGTTGCTGTAGTAGACCTGCTGCTGTTGGTTTGGGGGGAGGGACTTGTTGCTGTTGTTGCTAATCAACTGGTTGAGAAGGGCGGTGCTTGTCTGATCTGACGTCTGGGGTAGGGGTGGGACCATTTGCGCCGGATAAGGGGACTGCTGCTGCTGCTGCTGGGGCTGTTGTGATGTCGACTGCTGAAGAGGAGGGCGAAGAGGGGGGTTGTACGAAGGCCCGGCTAAAAATGGAACGGGAGGTTGTTGCTGTTGCTGTTGTTGGGCAGACACACGGGATAGTATCACTGTGAACGTGTATGCAATGGGAATGGCAATACTCATTATTTGTACAGTATAAATGCACACACACATGAATGTATATACTTTAGCCATACATACATTTAGGCTAATAATTTATGGTCAGCTAATGGAAAGGTGCCGGTGTTTTTTGGGGGGAGTTAAGTTACAATAATATAATCACGCCATGCAGATCTTGATTTTACACACATTATACATACGGTATTGTACATGATGCCTTGTAAACAAAGCCCAAAGGGATGGGGAAAAAAACAAAAATAAAAAAAACAACAAAATAAACAAACTATTGGAAAGGCATGGGGATCAAGAGCAAAACCAGATGTAAGAAAGGACTGGCCTACAAGACAATAATGAATACGGTACCTTCCATTGGCTCTAGTTTGTCCAGTAAATCGTCAAGGGTTGGGTTCAGCATGTCTAGATTGGGCTGCTGCATCATGACATCAGCTGGATACAAGGATAAGGAAGAGAGTAACATCACACAGTCACTAGATGACCACATCTACATATTTATTAAATAATTTGACTCACTGGAGTAGGCAAAAGGTTCAGGAGAATCTTTGGCTAAATTCATCAGCAAAGTCTCTGGGAACTCTACACATTGTGTGTGTGTGTGTGTGTGTGTGTGTGTGTGTGTGTGTACGTGCATGTGTGCGTGTGTGTGTGGGTGTGTGTGTGTGTGTGTGTGTGTGTGTGTGTGTGTGTGTGTGTGGGTGTGTGTGCGTGTGTGCATGTGTGCATGTGTGTGTGCGTGTGTGTGCGTGTGTGTGTGTATGAGTACATGTACAGGTATCCATAGGAGACGTAATATATTCTAGCTGATTAAAGCCAACAATAAAGTCCACCTACCTTCCAAGCCTTGTATGAAGAATGGCCTAGAAACGTACAAAAGAAATTAACGTCTACAACTAAACAACACACATTGTGCCCATTCACAGCATACCTTGTCGGTTCCACCTGCATAGCCTGCGGTTTTGAATTAACCATCAGCTGTTCCTAATGTACCAGAAATCACATATATACAGTCAAAGGAGAGAAAAAGTGATAACAAAATAATGACAAAATTTTTTGGAAAGTATACAGTACAGTATATCACTTACAAAGACCAGATTTGCTTTCTCTCGAACTGAATTCAGTGAGGGATCGAGCTTTTTAGATCTCTATATAATCAAGATGAGTTATGTTTTTTCGCAAGTGAGTTCCAACCCAGTATGCACATTGAAAATATCAAACTTTAATATCAAACTTTAATTCTGGCAGAATAAAGTTTGATATTTTCAATCTGTATACTGGGTTGGTGAAGAAGAATAATTTAATAAAGATGAGTTATGATTCTTTCTGCCTATCTAGCTTCCCCTTCAGTATAATATACCGTATAGGGGGAAAGTTTTGTGGATTCAACTTTCGCAGTTTTAGCGGATCATGATCTATCTGCGAAAGTTATTTATTAGCAGAATTCTCTGTAATATATATATATATATGTATGGGTGTTACACAGCTCATCTGCGAAAGTTAAAATGTAAAAACGTTTGAGAAATAACATCCGTGAAAGTTAGATGCTGCGAAACATTCCCGCTATACGGTACTATACAATCTACACTAACTCACATTGGCATGATGGTGGAGTCTCCATTTACGGTACTCAGTGGCAACTGCTTCCACCTTCCTCTTCCAGTACTTCCCTTCCAGAACAACTGCCTGAAAATGGTCATTGAAAAAATACAACCAGAACTGTAAATAGGCATTGTTCTCCAGCATTTGAGCCAGGAAGGTAACTAGGTACATAATAAATATGGTATCACTCTCAAGGAAAGACAGAGCATGTGTAAAGACGTAAAACAATGGAGGGTCTACTTGGAGTTGGTTCTCAATATCGTCGTATAGCTCCAAATTTTTGTAGCACAATATTTTCATGAATTTCGTGATTGGACTGCACATCATGAAAATTTTTTCTCCAAAAAATTTAGAAAACAGTATATTGGTGATATAATTTCAGAGATTGTGAATCACGAAAATTAGTTCTAAGTACGAAGTAAAGATGGATTTTTTATGAACTTTTTGTGTCATGAAAATTTGGAGCTACATGTATACTGTATTGGTGAACCTTATTGGTATATTACCTTATATATAATATATGTATATACTCAATGGAAGCCCAACTATTTAAGGTCAAGGGTGCAAGTCTAATCAGCTTATATTGTCTTCGACACAAACACACCAGGGTACACTCACACATACACACCAGCATCTGCACTTTCTCATTGTACACAGTGTACCTACATACGTATAGCCTCAAAAAATGTACCCAGGCTTGGAGCATGCAAAGTCAATAGATACCAGTGCCTCTTTTTGGGGCCTGGGAACAAGGCTGCGTACTGTACGTATAGACATTGATAGTACAAGTGTACCTCCTTTCGTTGATGATGCACAAGCTTACAGTCAATGTCAAAACGGCAATAGAGAGGACTCCTCTTCTTGAGAACTACAGAATGAAAATGGATGTGTGTGTGTGTGTGTGTGTGTGTGCATGTGTGTGTGTGAGTGTGTGTGTGTGTGTGTGTG
>CAXIPT010000007.1:1995681-2033514 GCA_964030475.1 Tethya wilhelma | reverse complement strand
TTTTTTTTTTTTTTTTTTTTTTTTTTTTTTTTTTTTTTTTTTTTTTTGTGGGGGGGCGGGGGAAGGGAATTAATGTTTGGTCCCTCCTCTCACTCTACCATCACTATTTAATAAGTAGAAAGTTGCCATGAGTTTGCCCACTAATTTACTGATGCAAGAAGACAATGTTTAAAGTTGAAATAATTATACTGATAGTATACAGAGCCGCTACCATACTATTAAAAGTTCTTGCATTTTGCTGTAGAATTCTGCTCCATTCACTGTACAATCCAATATCAATAATATCTCTTATTCCTTATCAGATCCAGAGGTGGTAGTGACATTCTCCAGTGTCATTTCTGATGGAGCAATTGCAGTTGATTGGGTTAATGATGAAATCTACTGGGTAGAGAGAATACAGAACCAATCTGGAAGTATGGTAGGTGCTTACTCTAGATCTTTTACCATATTATTATACAAGGAGTGGGGCTCGCTTCGCTTGCCCACTCCTTGTTTGTGTATATTTATAGGATCAGTTACTATAACTTAAACAATAGTGAAATAAAATTGATGAGCAAAGCTATTGTGTATATAATAAATATTCTTCTATGGTCAGTTGGCTTAGAACACCCTTTGCAGTTGAAGCAGCACACAACAATCACATCAATACTGCATAAGCAATTGGAAACTCAAAGGGAAGCAATGCTGCATGTGTATATGCACTGCTAAGTGCTACTTTGCTTTGGCCAGCTCAGCAATTTACCTCACTACATGACGTCACAAACGACTCTTTTCCGACTTCCGCCATTTTTGCAATCAGCTGGCAAAGAAACTCGTTATCTGGCTAGCTGTGTTTCGTGTACAGCGACAGAGCAGCAGACTCCTAGAAGCGAAAGTTCTCACCTCGCCACACTTCTTTTGTGAAAGATTGGCTTCTCTATTATGCTTCTTCGTTGGATACATACGCCAGTGGTAAGCCTTGTCAGCGATCTCAAAAAAGTTAGCCTTACTTGTAGCGCCTGTGATTCCATCTTAGGCTAGTACTATCTAAGCTAGTTCTGCAGGCACACTTTTATAGCTTGCATTTTTCACAGTCCAAAGAAAAAGTAGTGTTTTAGCTTGAGGTCACATTACTTCTGGTTACCCTCCGTCACACACACACACACACACACACACACACACACACACACACACACGGACAAAACTTTGCTTATAATATGATACATGAATCACCAAAGCACTGAAAGTGCATGTCTAACCTTCATTGTTCTAGTCACTTTTACTGGTCATTGTTATCACGGAAATTTTATCTGCATGTCACACAACTTTTCTTTGGCAAGTGAAAATGCGATAATATTATGGTAGTGATCCACTAATGTTTTACTCCGTGAAACTTTCCTGTACTGTAACATTATTTTAACAATGCTCTGAATGATTCAACATTAACACAATAAATTGGCTTGTTTTTGTGTGTTATCACACAAACTACCGTATATAGCTAGAAATTTTCAAGGAGTAAAATTTTCACAGAAAGGTGATTGCAAAACATTTCACGATTTTATTTTGAGGGTAAAGCAGCGTCATCCCATACAATTATTCCAATACGAGCAGATTGGTTGGTAGTGAGCATAGCTTAACTATTACAGCAGTGACCAGCATCACTATTTTCTATAAAACCACTTATTAGAAGTTACCTGCCAAGATCTGAGGCTTTGTGTTTGTACTGGTGTCATTTTCAGGTGGGCATATCATTCGTACAACATAGCAGGAAAGTTTTATGGGGTTTACCTTGCGTGGTGTTCACGGATCATGATATAGATATCCATCCATGAAAGTCCTTATCTGCAAAATTCTCTGTAATATGTATTATAAATGCGCATCACACAGCTCATCCGTCAAAGTTACAACACAAAAATCTTTGATGAGAGACATCCGTGAAAGTTATATAGACACCGCAAAACTTTCCCGCAATACAGTGTATTGTCACTTGAGCCAACAACTAAATTAACTTCCAACTAACCCCTCCCATTATCTCGGCACCCATATGCAGAGGATCAATGCCACTATGTTTATTTGCCTGACAAAGGAACAGCAAAAGATAATACCAGCTATACCATATGGATGAACAGCGAGTTGGTCATGGAATTGAGTATATACGTATTTTGCCAAAAATGCGCAGTTTTCTGTGTCGTAGTAATGTTTAAGTATTTAATAAGTACTGGTATTGTATCATGGTAAACACTATACAAATTAACGTTTACAATCACTGTAAAGGCACCATTGTATATATTGTTCAGTGTATGTGTGTTTTTAAATCTGTACATCAGCCATAGATTGTATGCTAGTAGTAATTTCAACTAACATTTTTTTAAATTTCAGATTGTCAAGATGGTCAGACTTACTATAGCCTGTTTGTGCATGGCTAGTCTATCGAGCTAGACCCTCCTCCTTCGTCACGTTGCACGCGCCGTGACGAAGGAGGAGGGTCTAGCTCGATAGACTAGTGCATGGCATAAATTTGGCATTTATTCTATACATACCATAAATTATGTGTTATTAATTAACTCTCCACAGATAAGCCGTGCACTGATCAATGATGATGGTAC
The DNA here is from genome assembly GCA_964030475.1 of Tethya wilhelma. NCBI lineage: Eukaryota > Metazoa > Porifera > Demospongiae > Tethyida > Tethyidae > Tethya > Tethya wilhelma. The sequence continues at coordinate 2,030,929 of CAXIPT010000007.1, read as the reverse complement.
AGTGAGTGGATCTCACTGTGTATTCCAACATGCCAGTTATTCAGTGTCTCACATCATTGTAGATCCAGTTCGTGGGTGAGTTTGTATTTGAATATTGGAATTATAGTACATTATTATTAATTGACTTTATATATGGATAGCTACTTCTATTGGAGTGATAGCAGTGGAATTCATCGAGTTGAACTAAACTCTGTGAGAGTGGCTGGTTCCCCGTGCCCCAGTGAAATCTCTTCAAATACGACAGTTGTTGCTTCTTCACATCTTCAGACTTTCACAATTGAATCTGATGGCCGCATATATTTTGTTGGCTATTCTGACTGTTTTCTTCCAACTAGTAACCAATCACTGCAATCTACTGACACCAATTCCCAGGAAACCTTTCCTCATGTAAATACTGCGAGTGTAAATTCCATGGACTCTTTCTCAGAGATTGTATTCTTACCAAGTAATTTTAATGGTTACACATTCTTGGTGACTGCAAACTCTTCTCAAGCTGCTACATGTCCCAATCCTATTGAGATTGGTGCTTCTCCGACCCCTGAGTTGGTGCAAATAATTAGAACTTATCGATCAGTGAAGCAACCATTGCCTAGTAAGATGTCTGTAGTATATAAATTAATATAAGCATTATTTGTATAATTATACACCAATGCTGGTTGCATCTTCTTTTTCTTCAGTTCCCCCATCTTTCCCTACCCGTGTTCGTGTCAGTACCACCTCCACTACTGCATCAGTAACGTGGGATGCTCCACAGTTTATTGGAAGCCTCTACAGTGAGCAAAATTTCATGAATATATTTTATCAGCTTTCATATTATACCTTTACATGTAGGCTCCAGTGCATACTCTAATTGGATATACACTTTAAGTTACACTGATATTGCAACCCCATCCTCCTTCATGAGTCAAAACACAACCTTGCTGACAGCAACTCTGGATGGACTACAGCCTGGTACTCTGTATGGGCTCAATGTCAGTGCAGTTGGGCCTGGTGGCCAACAAGACATACCTCAGCAGTTGGTGTTTTCTACCAAAGCTGCAGGTTAGTAATTCATCATTGTAGATACCTCCAAGCCTGTCCCCTTAAGTACACAAAGAGAAAAAGGGAGGCTTGAAATAGCAACAGATATAAATATTGTAATTTAAATCTTGCTGTTTATTATTAATTTTGCTATTGATTTAATATTTCTCTGAGCTGATAGCATGTAAAAAGGATATTGACACATCCACAAAAACCGTGTCAATGCATGGATTAATTTTTTTGTTTGATTTATATTATTGCAGGATCAGACTCATCACTGCTACTGGCAGCAACTGAGGGTGGTGTCTTTCAGTCAGGGCTGAATGGAGAGCAAGCGACACCAGTTGGTGGCTTGCGCTCTACTGAATCCAATGGTACTTACATAATCATTATTCCAAATTGTGTATTATGCATCGACCAGTATGTACAGTGTTTTCTCAGCTTTTCTGTTGTTTTACATGTTCAGTTGGAAATTTCTTCATGTAGGTATTGCATATGACACCTATACTGATGAGTACTACTGGTCCATTCAAGGAGGTCAAGGTAGCATATTTACCACCAATTCTACCAATTCTAATGATGCGAGAAGTTTGATCAACTTCCGAGATAATCCCTTTGAATTAAAGCTTGACTGGATAGCTAGAAGGCTCTTTTGGGTAGAAGATGGGGACACTGTGAGTTCTCTGAACTACATACATGTACAGAATACAGTGTGTTTTTCTTCTTAATAGTCACGAGGCCCAAAGCAAATAATGTATTTCAACTTTGAAGATCAAGAACCTCAGATGTTTGCAGAAGTTAATAATGTTCAAGCAATGGCACTGGACTCTCTAAATGGGTATGATTTTGCTATTTCAAGAATGTGTGGTACACTGTTTTTCTTCTCACACAGTTAGGCATTGATAAATTATGCTTTTCATATCTCCGATTATTTTAGGCCTAAAAATTGTGCCTATTATGCTCAGTAGGTCATCCCAGTATTATGCTCAAAAATTTCTTACTGAATACTTAAAATCTAAAGACATACAACAGTTTAGTTGCTGTACAGTAGCATAAGTGATGCAGTTGGTCACTGTCAGTGATGTAGTCCTCTATAAAAAGGTTTTGTGTTCAAGAAAAGAATTTTATATTCCTGAAAACACTCCTTCTACAGTAATAGTGATGACCATTACCCAATCTGAGAAAAATTTCTACCTATTATTAATTCTCATTCTGCTCCAGAATTTTCCACCACCTATTATTCTAAAATTATGCAAGCATAACTTATCAATAGTTACTCATACTATGACTGTAAATTACAGAATTCTGTTTTGGACTCAAAGCAACACTATTCAGATGAAGACTCTAAGTGGTTTAGCATTTGGTATGTGTTTTGAAGCCTCCGCCCCACCCTCTGCATTAGCTGTGGATGTTGAAAAGAGAAGGCTCTACTGGCCCAGTATTGTCAGTAGCAGTGATTCAGAAGTGCTCAATATCAATCAACTTGAGTACAGCACAACAGAGTGCATGCAAAGGTATAATTAGGACTGTTTCTTTCCTTTGTTTGCATACATGTATGTAATAGTATGTATTTTTATCCAGTGTCACCACTCAGGAGGTACCAGAGTTAATATTCAGGTGATTTTCTCTCCCATTTTAATCATTGTAATGCCATAGACATGTATGTGCATTAATTTAGTACGCCTGCCTTTATGTTTCAGCTCCAGTCCTACAGTGCTGACTTATGCTGCAGATACACTCTTCATTGGTAGCTTAAGCTCCAATGAGGTCTACTCTGTTGCTTCTGACCTATCTGTAGTTGGCAGTGACCAAACTTTGGCATTTGCATCCATCCAGAGTCTGAGCACCAATATTAGAGACATATTTATCATAACAAGCTCAGTGCAACCATTACCAGGTATATGTGTTGTACAGTCATGTATATATCATAGAAAGTTGTAGTACTGCAGGTTATAATATGGTTCTATCTATACTGCCCACTAGTCAATATTGTTACACTCTTACATGTAGATTCTCTTCTGCCTCAAAATCGTCAAGCAAGTGTTCTAACCCCCACTGGCAGTGCTCCTGTTCCTCGACTGGGAGATGATTCCACCAGATTCAGCATTGAGATAGAGTGGGATGCGGCTCCACCACTGGATGTGGCTAGAGACTCACCAATCCTCTATCAGCTAGACTACTCCTTACGACTCAGTGGTCAAGAAAATGCTGGTCCACTCACTTCAGTTAATGTAAGCTTCTTAATGTCTAATTGTACTGCTTTGTCAAAGAAATGATAGCACCATACTGAAGTTGTGTGTATGTGAGCATTGGAAATACTTGTTGTTTTTAGTCCACTAACCTGTGTGATGCTTTTGATCATTTTACAGACAACTAATACAACTTTGACCATCACCATGCAGCAGCCTCTCACTTTAGCCACTATCAATGCTTCTATCACTGTGTCTTCCTTGTGGTATAGAGGAACTAGCTCTCCATTCACCGTGTTTGAATCACTTCCTGACTGTAAGATTCATTCTGATACATAGTTTGTGGAGTCTTTGTATAAAGTGTGAATCTTTGTATTATAAATTTTTAAAAAATGATAGAATGTTTCGTGTACAGTGTATATATAAAGTATGAATCTTTTTATTGTAGTGCCAGGTCAGGTTTCAAACTTGAGATCGTACACATACCAACCAACCTTGGATCCAAGTGAACTTACTGCTATTGTGGTTTGGGATGAGCCTGCCTTTGTTGTGACCAGCTACATAGTTAGAATGTACAATATGAGTGGGATGTCAATATACGGTCGTGATGATGTAAGTCACTAGCACTCATGATCAGGCAAGATACCGTGTATTATGATTGTTGATTAGTATAACTGAGTGAGTTCTTTCAACACAGGTGAATCGTTTTACATGTGGTGTTACTACTCCTCCTGTGCTCTACCAACCAGATAGTACTGAGACACAGTACACAATTCTTCTGAGACGCTGTGACAATAATGAGCTGTCCTATCCTCCTCCTGGTAACTATGAGATTGAGGTAAACATACTCTTCAAAGCTGTAACTAGGGGCATCAACTGTAGCAATGACCTCTCTTCTGCCACAGATAACTCCAGTCAACCCCAGTGGCCGAGGAAACTCATCCAGAGTGGCTGTGAATATTAATGGTTTGTTGAATGTGCTAGCTATTTTTAATTGAGGTCATGCACATTGTTCATTCTTTCTTCAGCTCCTGATTATCCCGAGCAAATTATTGGTCTAGTAAACAGTGGCATTCAATCTAGTGGACCAGACATAACTTTTAGTGTTGATCAATCTTCCAATTCTCCCGGACATGTTGCTGTTGATACTATTGGGAGAATGGTCTACTGGTTTTATCCAAGTACCAGGACAATATGTAGGCAGTCTTTAAATGGAGGAGAGATTGATGTAAGACTTATATTAACTATATACTATTGAAGTACATCTTTATCAAATGTTTTCTACTCCAGCATTTTATTCTTCTGCCACCTAATACTGAGCTACTAGCCCTGTCATTTGAGTGGGTAGCTAGAGAGTTGTATTACATGGTTGCTGAAGACACGTCTAGAAGGGTTGTCTTGTATAAGGTGTCAGCAATCAATCGTGATGCATTGTCTCGTGTTCTACCCAATCTACAAGATACAGTAGACTCAGGAGCTCTAGTACAGATGACTGTTGATCCTTTCAGAGGGTATGTGAGATACTATGTAGTATATATAAAATCATACGGTGTATCGAATGACTCCATAATTATTTTCATGGTAAATTATATTTTATACTTTGCCATGGAGTTAGCTTCACAAAAATTTAGTAGGCTATGCAATGTTAGAAGTTTGTTCGAAACAGCATAGAAACTCTGTTTGTACCATGTGTTTCAATCCCTTTGTAAACTGAGATGCATGTGTACTGAAATGTTGTTCAGATGCATATTGTAACATTGTGTCAAAATGGAGTGAATATGTTGTATTTGCAGGTATTTGTACTATTTGATAGCTGACTCTACTAGTAGTCTTCATGTGCTTGACTTACGACAAGAAGGTGCTTCAGCCAGCAGTGTATTGTCTGGCAGTAGGTCTAAACGCCAAACATCCGGCAACAGCCTCTCTGACTTTAGTTTATCACCAGCCTTGACCCTTGAACCCACAACTGGTGATCTGTTGGTGTGTGATGCTGTCAGTGGAAACATACTCAATTGTAGACTGAATTGCAGTGGGGATGTTATAAGATGTGACTCAAATTGTATGGTTGTGGCTGACAATCAGCAGCTTTTAGGTGGAAATACTGAAATCGGTAATAATCACACCCACACCCACACACCCACACCCACACCCACACACACCCACACACCCACACACACACCCACACACCCATCCCCACACACACAATTAGTTGCATGGCCCTTAAGTGGGGGGGGCAGTGGAATGCTTCACACTTAACTATAGTTTTGGCATTAACCCCCTGTGACTCCTGCTGTCACCACCATGCACCCATCCAGTAACAAGTAATTACCTAAATATATAGTTGGAGTGTACATGTATTGTAGGGTTTAACTTTCACGGTTTTTGTGGATCACAATCTATCCATGAAAGTTTTTTATCCAGGAAAATTCTCTGTAATGTTTATATGCATGGGCATTGCACAGTTCATCAGTGAAAGTTGAAACGCATTAACAGACAAAGATCAAACAGCAGCATTCGATAGAACAATAAAATAAAGTATTTTGGGGGATAATAAACTCTGGGAGTGGCATCACCATCAGGCGTGAGGAGTTGAGTGGTAGCATTGCAACCGGTGGAGCAAATAGCACTGACCCAGCGAAAAGCTGGAGGTGCCATCGTGCTCTTGGTGATACCCCCTAGCATAAAAATTAAATTAAAAAATTCAAAAAGAAAAAAAAAAGAATTAAAAATGGCTGCAACAAGCTCTATATCTGTTTGACTACCAAAATCTTTATGCTTTCACCTTCAAGAACAAGGTCTACATTTAGGCCAAGCTCAATGGACAGCAAAGCGTACAGGCTTCTCAATTTGTTTCTTCTGGCCAGCCCTGAAAAGGTTTTCATCTGGCCAGACACCAACCAGGCAACAAAAAAGGAAGAAAAGAAACAACAACAAAAGCCGGCATGAGGTCAACTTCTGGAAGTTCAGGAACTGCCCCTAAGGATGAGTCTCAGAGAATCTCTCAACCATTCAAGCTGGCAAACCATCTCTAATTAATGCTCATGCCCATGGGTTGGAATTCAGAGTCAATGGTGAACAAGCCACCAGGCCACCCCCAAACCACATCCCGAGCCTTTGCATTCGTACTGGATCAATAAACAGAAATGTAACGTGGACCCCAGTAAAACCAAGTCCAGTTGCCTCGAGAACTAGAAACAGTCATGCACGTCGTACACTTAAGTAATATATTCAAAGTTAAGCTTATAGGACCAGGCTGCACTTTTTATTAGTGTTAGTCCTTCAACCACACCTTATACTAATATACTACCAAGATATTGCTTGTCACCTACTGCACATCTTAGTTTGTTTTGTGGTTGTAAAGCATATAATAATAATAAAGCAGATTAGTTATCTACTATAAGGGAGGGGTGGGTGGGTAGAAAGAAACAGAACTAGAGAGAAAACAGAGCTAGTGACACCGTGTTACATGAGGCCAGGAGTGTGCACGTGCCAGGGGCCCCTCCTACCTACTCACGTGACCGCAGCTAGACGTAGCTGCACGTTAAAGCTGCATGTTAGGCTGCTGCTTGATCGCCGTTAACCTCGGTTTACCCAGTAAACCCCATCAAACGTTTAATGAGGGACATCCATAAAACCCCGCGAAACTTCCCACTATACAGAGCCTATAAAGACTTTGGTTGTAATGGACACACACACACACACACACACACACACTGCTACAGACTCACAACTCAATCTACGTGCCGTCAAATCCAAAGATCTCTTCGAAGAGAGAGAGAGAGAGAGAGAGAGAGAGAGAGAGAGAGAGAAGTGAAATTTTCTCTTGAATCATTATACGAGATGAAAACAACTCTAAATCTTATCCAAAACAACACAATGGAACAGCTGTCTTCCATTAGAAGAAATGCACTCTCAACAACAACCCCAACTGATGCTCGAACATAAAGCTTACGTTTGGTAACTCCAGCCACAAAGAGAGGCCCTGTGACACAGTGTAGGACATTGAGCCACTTGTTCCAGTTGTGATTGTCCTCATTTCTGTCCACAACAGGAACTGTCAGAGCAAGCAACACACTAGCAGGGCTCTAAATAGAAGAGAAAGACAAGGGGAAAAAATTTCATGACCGCTCGCTTGCTTAAATTCGTAATAGTGATATATAATCTGTCCTATCACTTTGTATTGTAGAACAGTTGCTTGCTAGTTCATTTTAGTTGGCATTTTTTTAGTGTCAATAGCCAGGGTTATGTTTCAGCTGAATAACAGAGTGCACACACAGGACATTCACTAATTGCATTACAAAACACATGGTGTCCGTTCTCCATGACTACCACTGCAATTACATCATACCACTAACCTCTATTCAATCTACTAATGTACATTGTAGACTAGCAAGCTAAGCATAAACTAAAAAAGTTATGGACATCATGAATCATGTGACAAGAACAAGCCTCTACAAGATGTACCTATCAGCTGATTGATGCATGATTTCAGACATCTGATTAGCATGCTTTTGTGCTTATATTACACAAGTCCATCTCACCTTGATGACTTCATAGATCTTTCCTAATACCCCTAGCTCCTTGAAGCTTGCACCAAATGGCCATATACCTAGCAACATAAGTACGAATGGATGTGGTGGCTTTCTAGCCCTGAAGTTTGCGAGAGGGGTTTCTTCATCATCTGAAGAGCCTTCTTCTTCTTCATCTAGCAGTCTTGCTTCTTCTTCATCTTGTGGTGGCTCTTCAACCTTAGAGAGGGGGAGGGAGAGAGAGGGAGAGAGAGTAAGAGAGAGAGAGAGAGAGAGAGAGAGAGAGAGAGAGAGAGAGAGAGAGAGAGAGAGAGAGAGAAACTAAGACCATAGGGAAAATGAAACCACTCCAGACATACAAACATACATGTACAAACTCATCTACAGGAGTTATGCAGGAAATGTTTACATAAGCTGATAGATTAGAGTAACCAAAGTTTGCTCTGGCAAGAACTAGTTTGGGACTTAATTTGCACATGTACGATGGGGTTAGTGTATATACCAGTACTACAGGATTCAGAGATTCATCTAGTATCATTCCCAAGCTCCTCCTTCATGAATATTTATACGCAAAGAGTGGGAAGGCCAGCAAATGCCAACCTACATAGAACGAGGCTAACAGTGGGTGGAGCAAAACTTCACAGATTTCACAAAATAAGGAATGTTGCACTGCTTGCTTCCCACTGTACAGACAGTACATGCACAACTCACTTCAAAAATGGCACTTCTACTCCTGCTCCTGCTTCTGCTCCGGCCAACAGAGTGACTCCGATGAACCTCGTCCCAGATCTGAGCAACGTGAGGAATACCAAGAGCAGCTCCCACTTCCTCAGTGACATCAAGAGCACCTAGAGAATAGCACCAGCTGTATCAACCAACAAAGTATATTCATTCGTAAGCAACAAAAAAAAAATAAATCATTGAACCTGAAATGGTCTTCCTCAACCGTTTCTTCTGAGTTGGGCTTGGTGTGTGTGGAGCAGCTCCGTAATGCGCCACGGAAGGTGGACCAGCAGAGCCCCCTCTCCTCCTAGTCTCTGGCGGAGCCAGTCCTTTGGAAGGCTCAGGGTTCAAAAGTGGAGGGAGACTAGCACCGGCCAGCTCATTCTGACGGCGTTGGTTCGAGCTCGAGTTAGGATGCAACAAAGGCTTTGTCCCGGTATCGTTGTCGTCTTCACTGTCTTCTTCTGCCGAGACTTGTATGACCGGTTTAGTGGAGTGATTGCCACTCGCGCCGACCGAGTTGCTCAGGCTGGGTATGCGGAATATCTTGGGCACTTTTGACTCTTTCTTTTGCTTTGCTTCTTCATCTTCTTCTTCCTCGCTTGTCATCTGGATCCCGAGTCCAGGGAGAGGGGAAAAGTCTCTGTCTCTGTCAATTTCTAACGGAGTCGGTGAAGGAGTGGTCCGTGCATTTTCCGAATCCAACATTTCTCGGCCTTCAGGCGGCGATGGTGGTCCTTTATGTATGTGTGTATGTATGGGTGTATACATGCATTAAATCAATACGAGAGTGATGTGCTTTTTGTGTGTGAATATACTAGCCTATAGTGCTTTAGCCAGTTTCAACACATCTGCAGTGTTTACTGCCGCCTCCCCGTTGATGCTACTCTTATTTCCAGGCTCCCTCTCCAGAATTGATTAGTGCTTTAGTCTTTGCCTCGGTCAATCATTGATACTCCTTTATACCAGAATTCAGTATGAACATGCTAAAATCATCCAGGAAGTTAATAATCATGAAAGCAAAGGGAAAAGGATGCCTAAAAGTATGGCATGGAAAGAATGAAGGTAATACTGTTACTGCTACCGTAGTGTAGCATGTACATGCGTGTATGTATATTCAAAAGAACTGGCATTTCTAAAGAGAGAGGAAATGGGGTGTTTGTGACAAAAAACAGAACAATAGTCAACATTGTCAGTGACAAATTGACACACTTGCAGAACACAAGGTTAACGATTTAAAAAACACACACACACACATTGTGCAATCACAATGTTATTGCACAGTACAAAGACACATTATAGTTGTTTGAAAAAGTAAGCAGAGCAAATTTGAAGGGCAATTACCTACTTCTAATCTAAACAAAGCAAAATAAAATCACTTACTTGGAATATCACCAGTCCCTAGACGCCTTGATCTCCTGAACTTCTTCCACTTTTGATAAATCACTCTACCCAGTATAACCACCACCACATACAATACGTAAAAAGCCACAAAGCCTACTGCACTGATTATTGTGACTTCATTCGTCCATAGAAGGTAGAAGGTCCAGAAAACGGCAAAGATATAGAAGATGATGTCCCTTAGGAAAGGTCTCTGTGTGAGGTTGAAAGGCTTGGAGATGGTCACTGCTCCTACTACTATGGTGGTGACAAAGATACCAGCACCTTGTGTGTTTGTGAGAGTGTGACAGAGAGAGAGAGAGAGAGAGAGAGAGAGAGAGAGAGAGAGAGAGAATATGTACAAGACAAACAAACACGATAATACTATTATCGTTATCAATATAAACACACGTGGGCTACTGGGAGTCTACACACACACAGCTGCTTACACTGGAGATGCCACGACCTCCATATTCCATTGCTCAGTCGTATCTGGTCATTCTTGAGCATATGAATGTGACGAAAATGTTTCCATTGTGGGTGAACAAGAATACCACTGTATGATAAAAAAAAAGGGGTGGGGTTTCCATAAATTAGCTACCACTCAATCAAAAGAGCATCTATCAACACCAATCCTTACCTGCACTCCACCGTCAGTGTCTCGAAGAGATGTGCTAGCGTTTGGTCCACACTCGACGCTTTGCTCTTCTTATCTGTCGTGGCAAACCTATAGTTTGGCGTGGTTGTCCGTTGGGCTGATCGTGAGAAATCATAGCCGGGTTGATTCCCACTAGGAGCGCTCGCTGGACGCCTGGACATCATTTCCATGAGATTTGGTAAGCCTAGTACACTCTATATGGGTTGCTTCATCAGCTCGATCGCCAGAGAGAGCCTTTGAAAGAAAAGAGGCACCACTGCACAGTGACTTTGCGTGCCCCGTTCCAGAACCAGCACGTGAAAGCCATTTACCTACCTGATTACGTAATAATACGTATGCATGATTGCAATACGTATACATTACATAATGAAATTCATTACCTGCCATGGTTGTGGTGTACATAATTATTAATAATATAGCCTCTTGCATGCTCCAGTGGCATGTGCATGCATGCAGCATTTATCCTATAGAATTAACTATAGATCCATGCAGAAAGTGGTTACATTTTTATCTTTAACAGATTCACACAATCAAATGATGGTACCACAACACAAAATAAACGAAAAAAAAAAAAAAAAAGACAATTACATAAATTATGTATAGTTTACACATTATAATATTACAGGACCAGTGTCATAATATTTTTTTTTAAAAAATAAATATAAATTCAACTACACGCTGCCTCATGTGTGATAACTCCAGATATGGGGATGCAGAATAGTTCAAACTCTGCTATGCAAGCTATGGTCAAAAACACTACATAGAATCCAATTAAAAATCCACCGTACAGTCTCTTGAGCTTGAAACCAAGACAGGAGACCACCACCAGTGAACTGCACAGGCTGACCAAGAGGAAGATAGAGGCTAGGAACTCTACTTGGTGAAAATACAGCTGGAGAGAGAGAGAGAGAGAGAGAGAGAGAGAGAGAGAGAGAGAGAGAGAGCAGAGAATGAGTAAATCTTTGTCCAAATTTGTCAGATTAGCCAACTATCAAGCTGGTATAATAATGTTGCATCTAGCATAGAATATTTGGGAGACCGTCTAGTCATAATAATCATGTACACAGGAAAATAAATTTATACAGAGTTATACTGAGAAGAATGGTCTAACCAGGGAGACATAAGTCTCCTAAATTCTCTCTATATCAAACACTACATGTATATTTCTTGGCTTCTTTCTCTTCGCACATGCTTCTTTCTCAGAGTATGTAAAGAGAAGAGACAGTTGTAGTATAATAGAGACCAGAGTCTGGCTGGCTTACGGGGAATTCAAATTGGCCAGTGCGCCTTCCAGTGGATATTGTCTTGACAGTCGATGCAATACCGATACCTAGTAGCATGTCTTCACACAGCATACAAGTTAAAGAATACCACTATAAATATTATACAGCAAAGCTGGGAAAATTTTGTCATTTTGATCAAGATTGCCCATACAAAATTTTCTTGGGCAAACATTTAAGTCGATGACACAAAGAAATATATAACTGGGTGCCACACACACACACACACACACACACACACACACACACACACACACACACACACATACACACACGCACAAATAGGATACTCAACAAGGGACCACCAAAGCAGGCACCAATAGCCATCCTCGGGAAGCCCTGTTTAGCCATGGTCACATTAGAGACGGCATCTAAAGAAAGAGACAACACACATTAACAAGCTTTCAGCCATCACAAAGCTCTCAATTTAAACAGTAAGCACACAAGTAAACTACTGCATAGCGGATGAATTTGGCGAGAATTAAATTGGCGTATTAGTCTTCAAATTGCCAAATTAAAAATCGTCAAACAGTTTTATATGTACTCATGTGCACACATATTATAAACAATACAGCGTGTGGAATCAAATCGCCAAATTTAAATCGCAATCATGCTAAAATGGAAATTTGTCAAATTTTAAGCCCACCGAATACACCCACTATACGCTACGTATCTCACCTCCAATACTGTTACCCCATGCTAACAACGTGAGTCCCAAAATACCGTCAGAGAGCTTTATCACAATGCCAAATGCCTGAGAAAAGAAGAAGAGGAATAAAATTGTGCCGTGTGTCAAAAAATGAAAACAGCTCACTTGTAGTAGGTTGACAATTTCATTAGCGATGCTGTAGATCCACACAACAGCCACAGCAAATCCAAGCCATGCAAATGCCTACATTCACAATACACTGCAGATGATGCATTACTCTAAACATGTACACAAAAAATTGTTTCAGTTTCTAAGTGCAAGCACATAAGTGTGTGTGTGTGTGTGTGTGTGTGTGTGCGTGTGTGTTCAAACTCACTATTCTTCTGCTGTAGCTCCAAGGGTGATAAAGAGAAATATTAACCATACAAACTATTAAAAAAAAGAAAAAGGTACATGAATATCATTCAATATATTCATCAAACCTCTCCCTCACATGATGCTATGCACAATAATATAATTATTATTTTTAATTATAAGACTTATTGACTCACCAAAAAAATCATGGCTAAGGGGATGAGTTTCGGTGGGACTTGGCAGTAGAGGAATTTTAGATAAGGAATGAGACCGTCGTCGTTTTGACAGTTGGCGGCACAGTGAATGAAATCACACGCAGACGAATTGCCCTCCAGATTGTGGAGGGCAGAACACTGTAAGAGTGACAGGTGTGTGCATGTGTGCAGGTGGATGAATAGTTGTACAGGTACTATTACAAGTCTGGGTTATGTAGGACATTATTACCATCATTATGTACGGTTTACTGTCCTGAAATTGAAGATGAGTTTGTTTACATAACATAATACAACAGAACATCAAACCAGATACATGGAAGTATTGAACAAAGGAGAATGCATACTTTGGTGAAAGTACCACCTCATTACTAGGCTATTAGCACTTTGAAATTTCTCTTTTCAACAAAATTCCTTTCATAGGCTTGCTAAATTCGTTCACTCTCTCATATCTAGAGAGAGACCCAAACCCAAACACATACACACACTCACACCTCAGCGTGCTCCAAGTCAGCTGCACTGATCACTCCTTTGACGTCCAACATGATGCCTAGAGAGTCACAGAAGTCGTCATCTTCCTCCAACAACACATCAGTGTCTGTTGCTAGCAGTCTCCTGCTGCCTAGAGGAACATCGCGGTACTGGATCGCACCAGTTCTCCGATCGTCCATGTACTGTCCGCCAATTATCCACAAGAATATAGCACCGAACGATACAAGTGCCATAACTTGACGGAGATGTCGAGCACTTGTAAAACACTCCATCTTAGCCTTTCTGTTGTTTGATCATCAGCTCTCTACAGTAGCTCTCAGCTTTGCTCTGATCTCGACAAATCACGTGTATTGAGGGGGCGTGTACGTAAACTTTGCGGTGAACTTTGACCTTTATTGCCAATGCCGATGGATATGGAGGAGATTAACGAGACGTCCCTCTACCTGATTGGCAACATCCCAGCTAGCTTCCATTCATCGGATCTGAGGGCATTTTTCTCCCAATACGTCGAAAAAGGTAACTTCACATGTTTCCATTATCGACACAGACCAGAATACCAATCTTCAATACAAACTTTGGCACAACCTACTGATAGTGCTACTGAAGAAGAAGGTAGTACTAGTACCACTATTCCCAAAGAAGCTAGGACACATTGCTGTGTTGTAGCGGTTGTTAGTGGTACAGGGAAAGAGTTTGTTAAAAACTATCACAATACAAACTGGTCACGATCCGATGGAGAAATTTTAGGCCAGAGAGTCCGAGTCACCAAACTGAAGGTAGTGAAGGAAGCACGGGATGAAGATGTGTCTGTGTCTCATGCCACTAAAGGTAACAATGATACAGTTCAAAACCATAGTTAATATGGTGGGGGGGAAATACTGTAACTTGTTTTTATAACTTCTTTCAGAATCACAATTACGGGATAAGGACAGTTTGAGTTCTTCTGGTGGTATTCCTTTCAGTGACCTCAAATCTCTACCTGAACTCAATCCCCCTAGTGTGATGCCTCAGGGTAATGTGGGAACACCTCTTGCCACATTCATGGCACTGATACGCAACTGTAAATTGCCATCGCACGTAATCAAGAAACTACAACTTGAGTTTCCAAAGAGCCGAACTAAAAAGCGATATGGTGCTGTAAACCTTGACTATGGGACCTCAGTGACACCTGGATCTAGTGACAAAGAAGATACGGAAAGCAAAAGCAATGCTATTGAATCAAATAAGAGGAAGCACATTGAGAGTGGAGATTCAGATGCTAGCAATCGAGAAGAAGAGATTCCACCTGTACGAAGTTGATCCAGTTTTAATTCATCTCCCTGAAAATTGTTATTCCTTTTTTTCCTTTTCTTTCTCTTTTTTATGATGTTTTGATTTGTGCAGGATGATGACCATGATGCTGAGGAATGGGAGAGATATGAAGCTTTCCATGAAGACGTTGACAAACAGGTATCAGAAAAGCATATTGTGCAGTTGTATACTCTTTCAAGTGCATATTATGGTTTTATTGAGCTGCCTGGAAACGCATCCGAAAGACTCAAATTGTATGATTATTGCACAGGAACGCACCACAGAGAGATTGTTTGAAGAAGAGCTTGAGGTTGTTTGGGACAAAGGCAGTAGTGGGTTGGTATTCTACACAGATGCCAGCTACTGGGACCAACAAGAAGGAGGTATAGTGTATGTATGCCAAGAAAATAATAATACTTGCAAATCAACTTTGTCTGTTATTTTGTCTATAGACTTTGACGAGAAATGTTCTAAAGAAGATGACTGGGATGTGGACATGTCAGCGTACTACCACGGTAGGTGACAATCTTAGTCCAGATACTGCACTGCATGGATATAGGTTGTTATTATGTAACTTGATGGACTATGCATATCCTTGTCCTCTGTATTATAGATGGTGGTGATAAAGATGCTCGGGATTTTCAAGATATGCTAAGGGAGAGAAAACTTCGTGAGGGTATATGTATAGATGAAGGTGATTCTACTTTACATCAAGGAATCGGGAGCTTTGAGAAACATACAAAGGTATTATAGTAGACATTGCATACAGTACTTAGTCTATTATTGCCAAGGTATAATGTCATGGTGCAGGGGATTGGTAGACGAGTGCTCAAGAGATCTGGATGGACAGAAGGCAGTGGAGTGGGAGCTTCAAATCAGGGTATTTCAGAACCACTGGAAACTGAAGGACAACATCCACACGTAAAGAAGGGACTTGGGTACGTGAAATAACATTAATTTTAGGAACTAAAGAGAAAGATTGCACTGAAATTTACACTGTGCAGAAGCTGTTAACAATCTTGTGTGCACTTATATCATACACAATGTCATCTACTTTAGATATCGAGGGGAAAAGTTGAACAGGAATGTACCTTCAGCAAAGAAAAGAAAGAGAACTCAAGATGTCATCATTTCCACTGTGTATGATACTCCTGCTGAAGAGGAGAACACAGTCTCAAGAAGTGCTCCTGTAACCACTCTCAAGTACAGAACAGAACACATAAAATTTTTAGGCGGAGGTGTTCTTAAACCAAATGATCATGACTTAGAACAACAATCAGAGCAGCATACTGACATAAAATGACCAAGCAATACAAGAGTGTAAAAATTTGATATAAATATTTCATACAACTGTACCTAACATAAAATATGTTTCAGGAAAGAGCTACATATGTGTAAATTATTGTGATACACACCAGTCTGTACTTAATGGCAATGCTTTTTGGGGTTCATAATACTTGCAACATGCTACATGAGTACTCTTTTATGTGGTGATACATGTGTTTGGTCACTCTTTACGCTTTGTAGTTGCTTATGGCATCAAGGAATGGTCTCACTTTATCGTCAAGCTTCTTGGCTTGCTCGTCCCTCTTTTTTATCCTTTCAATACGAGCCAGCTCTTCATACTATACAAATTTATTAGTAGGTGCATGCCATCAAGAACATTGCATTGATCATGAGTGAATAATTTATAGAGTACCTTCCTCCTTTTGAAAGCCTGTTCCTGTTTTTCTTTCAGCTGCTTCCCAGAGGGCCAAGGTTTGCTGGAGTACTCCTTCACACACTTTGGAACTGCAGATGTAGGCTTTCCATCATTGAACTGAATGCTGTAATTGCAGGCTCCGGATTTTGGAGGGCGATTCTCAATATTTTCCATTGTTTATCAGTGCAGTTCGGACGAATTCTCTTGGAAGTCCACAGCAAATTAGAAACGTGCAGCTGCAAGCAATCGACCTACTATGGTAACATGCAGTTGGAGTAACTGATTGGACAAAATTATCGCAGTATACCCGCGCTAATTAATTATGTATGCAAGAAAGAGGCGCGCGCAGTAAGTGAACGATACTTGAACTGCATGAATAAAATTGCAAATCTTCACAAAATAAATAAAAGAAAACAATATACATCTTATAGTGCAATAGTAGTTTGGAACATATAATAACATCTCGATCTGCTGTGCAACTTCTTCAAGCTTTACATTTGTCTGAATGAGAATCCCATGCCAAAAGCTGCACAAAAAAGAAACAGAATACCAAAATTTACAATCTTGCAATATTATAATAACATGCAAGATACCAATAAGCTCAACCAACATACCTGACACTCTCTTCCACAGTACCATTCCCCGTGACATCCAGAACACAAGTAAGTAGCGTCACCACCACATCTTGCACAGTGTCGATTTTGCTTGCTCGACTTTCGACTCTCTCTCGACGTTATCACACCTTTTCGGACTCTTTCACTCGAACGACCACTCTGGTAAGAGGGAGCTGAATGAACTACAGTGGACTGCCTCGGTGCACTCGCTGCAGTTTGGGGTTGCCTGTGCGACTGAGACACAACACTGGTTTGTCGTGGAGGAGCAGTATGAAGGACTTTTGCCTGACGAGGAGCTGCAGTTTGAATGAGTGTGACTTGCTGCTGCTGCTGTTGTACATCTTGTTGTGGACTGCCATTTCCACCAGCACTAGCACTGACAGTAGCAGGATAATAGAGACCGGCTGTTTGCACTTGGTACGTCTTCTGTTTTTGTGCCGGAGCTGAAAGTGTATAGACCGGGTGAAGCACCACCTGTGGCTGTTGTTGCTGCTGTAGTGAAGAGCCTTGAGAGATGGAGGTGTAGACGGCATAGTCTGGAGTGACTGGAGTGGTTGGAGTGGCAGATGAGACTATCGGTATGGTAGCAGGGGGTGTTGATGCTATGGAGCGCGAGTAAGGTTTAGGAGCAATCATTCTCGGTCTAGAGGCCATTTGGCGGATGAGGCCGCTTCTGGAAGTACTGGGTAGGACCTCAACATTAGGAGGGGGGCGCTGTTTGGTGTGAGTAGATTGTACGGGCATAGCAGGTGAGACTTGTTTGGTTTTAGCTTTATAGTACTTTTCGTTTGCTTGAAACTTATACCATGCATCTTCAAACGCAGACATCAACATTTCAGGATTCATGGTCGACAGTGCATCGCTAACCTTTTTCGTAATGGTGCCAATTTCTTCCTTGTCGACTGCTCTTGAAACTATCCTCGAAGCTATATTAGACCGAGATGGGGCATGGGCAACTACTGAATGTGGAGACTTATGCACAAAAATTGTATCATTTTGTTTCGAAGTGACCAATGCGTCGTAAGTCGGGGAGGAACTTTTCTTAGGCGGCGACTCTATAGTAATAACGTCAGGAGATGACGAAACAACTTTAGTAGTAACAATCGAAGGATGCGTGTGTTGTGGTCGTGCACCTTGAGTCTGTTCCACTGAAGACACAGGCAGTGCATTCACTATAGCATAAGGTTTAGTAGTACTCACACCAGACACAGCAGTAGCTGCCATTGTCTTCCCATTGTTCGAAGCAGAAGGCTGAGCGACAGCGACCGCAGTCGAGTAAACACGGGGTTGAGTCTGTTGGACTGGAAGTGAGACTGTGCTGATCTCGGGAGCAGGATAGCCCACTGCAGCTGGAGTCGAAGTAGCACCAGGTGTGCCACCACTAGCACCACCGACCTGCGAAGAAGCTTCATTTGTCAGTATAACATGCATGGGTTGAGGCCGAGACGGTTGAGGAGAGATTGGGACATACACTGACTGTCCATTTCGATCTTGCATTCGACAGAACAACGTTTGCACCCCTTTACCTGATAATGGGCCGCTCTCAATTGGTGGAGTGTCTACGACTTGTTGGGATGGTACTGGTGCCTTGTATTGAACAGCGGGTGGTGTTGGTGAGACAACAACAGGTACCCCTGGAGTTGGCTGATGACCGGGCAGGGCAACTATGACAGAACTTGGTGTACTTTTTGGCTGAGATGAATTTATGGGTGACTGAATATCCTTTGTGTAGAGTAAGGTGGGTAGTAAAGGGAAGAAATAATACAAGTTTAGATAACCACAAATGTCTAGACAATAAAAAAAAAAAATCACATAAAGAGTTATGCAATACAACACACTTACCACTGTCTTGTTGGCCACAGTAGTTTTTGAAGTACCAGCTGCTACTGCTGGTCCCTTTACTTGTTCATTCAATACATGCGCACGTCTGTGTCCATCGATGACCATCTTGTGAGCTTGGGCAGGCGATATTACACTCATCTGCGACGAAACTTTTGCATTTTCTATTCCTGTAATGATCACATCGCTTTCCTCACTTGGACGAGTTTTAGACGTTTCACTCACGATTTTACTAGTACTAGCTTGTGTTGGGGAAATTGGATTGCCAGTTGGTGCTTTTGTGGCAGTTGGAATTTCAGCTCTAGGATTTGTTATAGTTTTTGACAAAATATGAGGTTCTGGAGGGGCTTTTCTTGGTTGGGCGGTATCAGCATGAGCATCAGTAAGTCTGGGACCAGGTGGCTTGATTGTTGTTATAATATGCTTGGCTTCAAAGGGACCACCAGATTGTACCTCAGCATGTCCAGGTGTCTGCAGATTTGATGTAGTAGTCAAAATTACAGGTCTGCACTTTTCACTATCCACACCATCTGTTGGTTTATTCAATTGTGGTGTCACCACTGGTGAAGAGGCTGAAGAAGCCATCTCAAGCTGTGGGTTTTGCCGTTTCCCTGGTACCTGTGTAGCAACTGATAAGATAGGTTTGGGGTCAACAATAGGTTTGGGCTGGCCGCTGCTGTGAGCACCAGTTGTCACTGCTCTCGATGCTCCACTACCAGTGGCTCCTAGATCAAGTTTTACCGTCATACTGGGGACAGTTTCAGATTGGTTGGCTGCAGGGAACACTTCATCTGAGAGTTGCCTATCTTGAGGTGAATTACTAGTGCTTCTGGGCAAAGGTGAAGCTTTGAATGCAACATCTGTTCCATTATCTGACAAGGACACCTTGGGCTTCTTGGGTTTTGAGCTGCTTACATCATCAAAGGGAGACTTTATACCTGAATGAGCCACTGCATGAACCGGGCTTCTTTTCTGTGCTTGTGCTGATAAAGACAATGGCTTAGAGACATCATCATCCCAGGGTGTTGACTTGGGCGTGTACATCACGTGAGGTGGAGAAGCAAGCCTTTTGACTTTATCGAGAGGAGTACCAGGTTCAACCTCGTCCGGAAAAGTCAACGAAACGCGTAAGCTTCTCGGTCTTGTTTCTGCATTTGCCTTTTGAGTTTCCCTAGCTATGGGTGATGTCACAGTTCTGAAATTCTCTTCTGAAAATGTTGAATCTCGACTTGGTGCTTCGTGGTCCGTTGAGGTGCTGCTATCATCAGTGCTGATAGGACCAGCAAAACGAGTCACTGATACCGTTCTAGATTCAACAGATGATCTCTTTTGACGTTTATGGCGATGACTGATGGTGATGTGAGACTTTTTCCGTTTTATCCCGAGGGTTGGGCCACTGCTCGTCGGCTCTGGGGTACTACCGGGACTGTAGGTAGCATCGGAGTCAACGGCTGCAGGACTGGAATCAACTTCACTTCGAGATTTGGCTGTTTCGCTAGAAGCCAGCTTACGCTTCCAAGCTTCAGGTGTGCTCATTGGGCTACGTCGTTTATCAGCTCTAGAAGGTTGCAATGAACTTGTACCCCTAAAGGCTCTACGATCAACTGCTACCTTTCTAGTGGCGCGTTCAACACGTTTTCTACCCTGAAGAGGTACAAAAAACAACAATAATAGCAACATCACAACAACAACATGGTATTTAAAACATAGGTTATGATGGTAACACGCTCACTCACCCTTTTCTTTCTGTGTGTAGAACTACTGTACGATCCACTACCCTCTTCGGAAGGGTCCTCGTACACATCTGACTCCAAAGTGGACATTTCCTCTTCTGCATTCGAATCATTGTCATCCGATAACAAATTTTGAAGAGCGTTCAACGACTCTGTCAGGAAGGGACACTTGACACCACGTTGACAGTAGGAGCAGTTCCATGGAGTGTCTAGTTCCAGAGCACTGGCAGGAATTTGAGGATTGTGGCATTTTTGATGAAATCCTATAAAATGTTATTTTATTTGAAACACGGAATTACTCCATAGCTAACCAATACTGTGCTAGGGTGTAAAATTGTCTTGGAAATTAAATCAAAGGATAGCTGGAATATTTCGAAGTGGAGGAGGATGCTCCAAATTCATGAACTAAACAAAGAAGCCTGCTTAATTTACCATAATTGGTAACAAGTGAGTACTATTACGCATGCAATATATACACCCATGAACTTCAAAAGTAGACCACACATGTTAGTTGGTACAAACATACATACATACACACACACATGCACAGGTTACAACAATTCATGAACCCCTCCCCCACTGGTAGCCAGACAAAAAAGGGGCGGCACTTACAAGCAAACATAGCATTATTATAATAATGGTTATAATAATAATATGAACCATTATCAGTTAACAATAAACATAGTATCCGTGACTACCATTGTGAAGACCCCAGCTAGCTAGGCCTGCACATGGTCACATGTGAACCATGCTGTCAACAACCAATGAATACAATTGTACACACACCATTCCAGGAGGTGTTAAATGATAATGATAATACTATTAACAAAAAACTTACCAATCCCACAGGTGTCACAGAGGACGATTTCATTCGAAGAGGACGAAGCATCTTTCTTACACTTTATGCAAATGATATCAGTAGTGGTTTCATCAACTGCAGTACATGCATGCAGGGGTTGGTAATACAGGAAAGTGTGAGCCAATGATTATAGGGGTGTGTACACATACCAACCAGTATTGTTGTACTACACAGATCGTGTCAATGATTAGACATTTATAGCTGCTACATGAACACATACAAGATGTTTTAATGACAAGCCAAAACAGGTTAGCACTGTACACCAAATAGGAGCAAGAATAAGTTCCTGTTTACACACAAAGGATTCAGTATACGCACATTTAATACAGATACCAGGAAAACATGAAACTACCAATATTAACTGGACACAAAAGGATGATTCATCACAAGCTCAACATGATCCACATACAAGTTACACACAACAATCGTGTACGAAAAACCCAGTTTTTATACTTCATGACACATTCACATGTACTGATGCCCCAGTACAACTGAGTACCCTTCCAATTGCACCTATGCATGGCCTAAGCCTGACAAGAGTAATTTATGCTTAGCACTGGGCCCTATGTTGAACTTTAATATCATGCACAGATCGAGATTCTATAGCCTCTCTAGGGAACATACACACTCTTAGCGACTTACCACTGTGTATCTGTGAAAAGTGAGCTTCGTCCTGGGACTTGTCATCAAACACTACTACACATTTACATCGCTTTGGGTCGATCCGCTTGATTTTGGCGAAGTACACCATCCCATCGTTCCATTTGACAAGAACCAAGTCGCCAGTCTTGAAGGGAAAGTTTGTGATAGAACGAGGAGGTCTACCTGGTCCTCTGTGACCAGGTGGTTTGCCAGTATCAGTTGACGCCATCTCGACCGATCAATCTGTTTCTGGTTGTATTCTAGCTCTAGAGTTTCACGAATATAGAGGACCAAAGTTGCTACAAACTAACTCGATAGCCGGCCTACAGTTCCATACATGTACAACTAAAGGACACGGTTATTAATACTAATTTTAATTTACATTGTAAGTTTTTCCATGTGAAAATTCATATGGCTTGCGCCATAGGGGCGCCACTTTCTGAATTCTCATTGGTTGATGAGTGGAGTGACTAATTACATTTTTGGTTAATTAATTACAACACAACTCATTGAAGCGTGTATACATGCATGTATGATGAGTACTCCAATGTACAAAAAAAATAAATAAAAAAGTTACATGCATATAATTAAATAAGTGAACAGGCTTTCATATAATCTTATAAATAATGTTGCTATCTTTTTGTAACACCACTAGTACTCTGAGTAATGTTTAGAACTTCAGTGACAATGTTTCTTGCTATCTTCATTGCTAGTTCCTGTATAAAAATTATACACAAGTTCATATACTGACATAGAAGGCAGCAAAGTGAACAAGAGCACATTTTTTTTTGCTATTTTCTAAGTTACTTACTCAAGCTAAATCCATCAAGAACCATTACACTGTCAGCTATAGCCGGGCTTCCGTCAAACCCTTGAAAATTACTGACAATTGGCATCATGCTTAACCTTACAATTATAAGTCATTGGCAACATGCTGAGTTAGGGCAGCCAACATCAGCTATGCATGAACATGGGGCTCAGCTGAAGTCTTCACGTAATCAAAGTTGGTGTTCTTTTTAAAAAATTTTTACCATGATGTTATCAATGCAGCTATGGCAGTGAATTCAAAGACATGTTGCTGATCAGCTCTAGCAAGAGTACTGTGACTCTTGCTACTATAGGTTCCATACCAGATTCACTGGGGCCAGGTGGGATGTATGCCACAATGCTTATAATGATGTCTAACTTGGTTTATAGTAGCAGCAGCCCAACTGATATGCTGTCTCAATACATGCCACTCATGCTACTTGGCTCAAGCTTTAGTGTCAAAGAATAGTACATCCATGAGTAATAATTCTCAGTGCACCGCAATGCATGCAGCAAGAACATGCATGTAGTATGGCTCACAGTACCATGCAACTGCATGTCCATGCATGATATTGTACATACATATACAGCAATATCGCAGCAGTATAAAAGTCATGCTCACTGCATGGTGATGTGACCATGGTCACAAGTATTCATTCATGAGATGTCATTGGATGTATGTTATGCAAAAAAGAACATGATCGATGCTACTGATAAGTTAAATTAATGGCCAAAATCATTGATTATTTTACTAACATGAAATCTTTACTATAGCTAGATTATATGCATATAATCATACCTCTTGATCTTTCCTCTTTCCTAGCCAAGAGAATTTCCTCGAATCATCGACATCTATAATAATTTTAATGCATTTTTGGGGAATCAATTAACAACCAACTACATAAATTAGCATTAAGAAATAATTTCTACAAGATAATATTATGCACCATTACATGCAACTACAAGGAAACTGCTTCATTGTAAACTGCCTACTAGCTATACAGCTACAATGTTTTTGATTATAGTTGTTACTGTTGTAGATTGCACACACACATGGTACACACACACACACACACACACACACACACACACACACACACGTATACCTCTTTGTCTAGATGATTTAGCTGGGATCGGCTCAACTTCAGAAAAGTATTGTCCAAATTTGTCAACATAACCAAGTCTAAACCTACGTAATAAAATTAAAATAATACTCTTTGCATGCATTATATCTTTTTCACTATGTCATACTAATCGTATAATGTTTGTTTGTAGCTACTATAGAGTCTAAGTTATGCATGTGGCACACACTGAAAATGAAGGTAACATGTGTATACCAACAAGATAACGATCACACAATGAATGATAGCATAAACTGATAACCATGCATTTATCATACAGCTGCAATACACACACAAATTCCGTCAAACCCTTGAAAATTACTGACAATTGGCATCATGCTTAACCTTACAATTATAAGTCATTGGCAACATGCTGAGTTAGGGCAGCCAACATTAGCAATGCATGAACATGGGGCTCAGCTGAAGTCTTCACGTACTGATCAAAGTTGTTGTTCTTTTTTTTTTAAATTTTACCATGATGTAGCTATCAATGCAGCTATGGCAGTGAATTCAAAGACATGTTGCTGATCAGCTCTAGCAAGAGTACCGTGACTCTTGCTACTATAGGTTCCATACCAGATTCACTGGGGCCAGGTGAGATGTATGCCACAATGCTGATGTCTAACTTGGTTTATAGTAGCAGCAGCCCAACTGATATGCTGTCTCAATACATGCCACTCATGCTACTTGGCTCAAGCTTTAGCAAAGAATAGTACATCCATGAGTAATAATTCTCAGTGCACCGCAATGCATGCAGCAAGAACATGCATGTAGTATGGCTCACAGTACCATGCAACTGCATGTCCATGCATGATATTGTACATACATAAATTATACAGCAATATCGCAGCAGTATAAAAGTCATGCTCACTGCATGGTGATGTGACCATGGTCACAAGTATTCATTCATGAGATGTCATTGGATGTATGTTATGCAAAAAAAGAACATGATCGATGCTACTGATAAGTTAAATTATTGGCCAAAATCATTGATTATTTTACTAACATGAAATCTTTACTATAGCTAGATTATGCATATAATCATACCTCTTGATCTTTCCTCTTTCCTAGCCAAGAGAATTTCCTCGAATCATCGACATCTATAATAATTTTAATGCATTTTTGGGGAATCAATTAACAACCAACTACATAAATTAGCATTAAGAAATAATTTCTACAGGATAATATTATGCACCATTACATGCAACTACAAGGAAACTGCTCCCTTGTAAACTGCCTACTAGCTATACAGCTACAATGTTTTTGATTATAGTTGTTACAGTTGTAGATTGCACACACACACACACACACACACACACACACACACACACACACACACACGTATACCTCTTTGTCTAGATGATTTAGCTGGGATTGGCTCAACTTCAGAAAAGTATTGTCCAAATTTGTCAACATAACCAAGTCTAAACCTACGTAATAAAAATTAAAATAATACTCTTTGCATGCATTATATCTTTTTCACTATGTCATACTAATCGTATAATGTTTGTTTGTAGCTACTATAGAGTCTAAGTTATGCATGTGGCACACACTGAAAATGAAGGTAACATGTGTATACCAACAAGATAACGATCACACAATGAATGATAGCATAAACTGATAACCATGCATTTATCATACAGCTGCAATACACACACAATGCCATATCAAAACACATAATATTATGCATAAACCATGAATTAGATTCTAGCAGAGGGGCAACTATAGAATCTAATGCATAATATGGACTACTACAACAGTACTATGCATGAATAGTTGTAACTGCACACCTGAGTTTTTTTTTGCTTAAAATCCATTTTATGTACCCATTACGAGGCCATTGTGAGCTCTTAATGGGGAACAATAGATTGACACCTTTTCTGAATACATGTATACTAGCTGTCAAAACAGCTATTAGGATAATATGGTTCCCTGGTGACATAATTACTGTTAAGCGTACATGTACGTACTTCCACCATCCATACATGGCACATAATATCCATGCGTGCACAGCACACACACATGTCATATATAGCTATGCAGTTAGATCCCTAGAATTCCACTTTTATAAGTTATGCATGCATGTCACGATATCCTCTTGACAGTTACGTGCAATTAAGCACAGAGTCACAACATTTACTGTAATAAAATTCCTGGCCAAAATTGTCAGAGCTAACACATAAATCCATGCATGTAGGTATAATTCACACAATGATAAAATAATATTATCAACACAGCATCTTATAATGATTATATGTATAAATATCCAGGACAACATACAATTTGTGAGGCCTTCTCC
This sequence comes from Tethya wilhelma, assembly GCA_964030475.1. NCBI lineage: Eukaryota > Metazoa > Porifera > Demospongiae > Tethyida > Tethyidae > Tethya > Tethya wilhelma. The sequence goes on along the minus strand of CAXIPT010000007.1, from coordinate 2,004,537 downwards.
ACAAGTAATCAGGATCGTCAAGGTCAGGGGTATCTCCAGCTGAATCTGTTTGGTCAACTGTTGAGGTGTTACTTGCTGTTTGTGAGGAAGTTGACAGCTTGGATTCGTTTGGTGATTTGCTCGTGATGGTTTCATTTTTGTTCAGAGTATGAATGAGTTCATTTAGGAATCTCAAATAAATTGAGCTTTTTAGAAAGCTGGGATAATATGTCTGCCAAGTTGTGTGTGTGTGTGTGTGTGTGTGTGTGTGTGTGTGTGTGTGTGTGTGCTGCATGTGAGAGCGCTCGAGCATGCATACATATCATCATGACGTAAGCATGACTATTACACTTATATCCCTGGCTATATTACCATAATTAATCCACTAAAATCTTTCCAATTAAATTAATTGCTTTGTTGCCACATTGCATTGCAATGCATGCAATGCATTATGACGACAATAGGCAATCTGATACTCACAATCACATACGCACACAGCCATATATATATACTCAAATTCCATTCAAATGGTTCACATTAAACTCTATAGTCATCCTACAAGGTCACAAACCTATAGCTACCTACAAATGTACTTCTACTCAACATATAATAGTTGACAGTTACTGAGCAACACAAAATGCATACAAATTGTGCATGTTTTACTCCATAAGCTTTTTTGTTAGCTAATAAAGAAGTACAGTAGACAACCATTAGGCCACTCAAAGTGTACACAAATTTCAGTACATATTAATAGGCATGTGATTGTTCCTACTTGTAGGGGTACAACACTTGACACTGTTCACCTGTTATAGTAATGGATTGGTACAACAGGTTAGCAAGTTATTTTAAATAATAGGCCCTACTGAGACTAAAATTGTATTCATCGATATCATGCTGGTCATCATTCTCTGCGGTTCCAATACCTGTGAGCTCTAGTAGCTCAGTGGTAGAAGCATTTGACTGGAGTTCAAAAGACCTGCGGGGTTGAAAGTCGTGAAGTTATGGTACACATTAAGAATGCCATGCAAAAAGTTAACTCAAAAGCAAACATAATATATAGTGCTATCATTATGCCCATGCACATGCAGTATCAGGTACCAATGGCACTGAAATAGCTAGGAATGCAAGAGATATGAAACTCCAACTATGCAGAGTTTGTATTTCCGTAGATTCCCTGAATTTCTTAGACTAGAAGTCTACAGTTTGGTTAGTTTTGCTTTCCTTATAGTGGTATAATTATAACAAAGTGCCGTCCACATAGATACATGAATACCACTCTATCGGCTAGTGTATCCTAAATAGGTTTCTCAAGTAAACTGACTATGTTTACTTGAAGTATCGTGCAGTTCTATGGCATAACTGTTACAAATATTCGACAGCCTTGGCCTAAAGGATATTGTATGAATATTTTGAAAGTGCATGTTCAGCTGATAAGAATTTTTCAATGAGCTTTGTTTACTGTACACCATACAACATGTGTTACTGTACATGTAGCTGAATGTGTTTCACATGTGACAGTGAATGTACACAAACATGCCATTGACACACATGCATGTATGTATGTGACTGTACTATATGCACATGCAGCTGCTAAATCCATTGAAATCAGACCTATACTGACCTCATTCATTGTATCAAAGGCAATTCTCTGTGCAGTGGTGTAAGAGTCAGGTCTCGGGCCCTGGACATCACATATCATGTTTTCAATGTCCATTCTAACTTTGTCTCCCATTGAGAGAGGTTCAGTGGCTTGAAGAGAGAAGTACCTGCATATGTGAGTAGAGAATGAATTCCACTGACTTACACACACAGACTTACACACATGCACATGCACATACTATTGTGACATACATACACACACTGCACACACACACACACACACACACACACACACACACACACACACACATACACTGTACACGCACTTGGCATGCATGCAGGTGGTACTGAAATCATGACATATAATTTATATCCAGTTTACATGCACATGCATGTATGAGCTATCTATAAGTAGATGTACGAAGCAGTGCATGAAGACACAAGTTCATGATCAATGCCATGCATAGCATTAGTGTGTCGGATGCAGATTCTACAATACTTATAATTCTGTATGTATCCACACAGCTGTCATGCATCAAATTGCAGACTGCATGATTCCATGAAATAATATAAGGACTGAAAATTAACTTGACTACAGACGCTTGAGGGAGATTAAAGCATTGCTATAATACTTTTAGCAATTACTGTTATGAGAACTCCAAAGTCCTATAAATGGCATTTTAAGGGAGATTATGCCACATCAAAAGAATAACTTGATCTATTTGATTGGTATTACTGTTCAACTACATAATCATCACAAATGCATGTACATACACATCAAAGTATACATAATTTGTAATAATTTACTGATTGGTAAACATAGCTACAAGCACATGACCAGAATCAACAAGAATAGCTTAGATGTATACTTTGTGGCAAAAATTAATATCTTTTATCTACCACTAATGAATCACGTGACATTGGTGTACATCTGTGCTAAGATGATGACCTAATACTGAGTATACCCTCAACAGTCAAAGTACACTGATAACAATGACCAGCTGCATCACCTGGTCACTAGGATATCCTGAATGAGATCACTTCTATACAACAATAATCTAAGATCATCGATCATGCAGTATTGTGACACAATTGGTATACTTTAACTAACTATATAAGTGAATGCATGCATGTGTGCATAGTCCGGACACTGGTACTGTATGATGGATCCAAGATGATTACAATAATTAATTAAGCTGACACATTTTCAGGCCATTTAGTTGCTTGAGAACTTTTCCAGTTACATGCATTGTTAACCTTTCTTCAGTCCTTGATCTGTTAGCTATAACTTAATTTGGATAAAGTTTCACCAGGTCTTATTTTATGCAATGGAGCTGGTAAGAATTTTACTAAAGAATTCAAGTTTATAATAACAATTATGTGTACAATACCATTGTTATAGTTTGAGTCCCCATGCCCAATGTATTACCCATAATTATATAATGTCTATACCTTTCGTATATTGAAATAGCATCAGTGGTGTCTCTGTCAATGTCGGGCTGATGAGAAGGATCGAGAAGATGGGTTTTAAAGTTCTCGGCTGTCAGCCAGAACTGAATAAGTGATGTAGCATTTTCCTGTTCCATGAACTGCATTGTGCATGTTCATGCATAATATAATACAATGATGCATCCTGCATTAACCATAATTATTATAGTCTATAGTGAGCCTAGACCCTATGAAAGGGAGAAGGGTCTAAGCTTGCTAAACTACATTAACCTAAACTATGTGTTAACATGCAAGAGCGAATATTCATATATAACATGGCACAGTTGGGCCTGCGTGATCTGCAGCACTGCACAAAGTGCATGTCACACATGTATAGTGTACACATGCATGCACACAGCATCCCTGCATGCAGATCTGTATGTTGTCCACTGACTGCTTTGACCATGCATATTATGCATCACATAGCAACTAAATACAGACCATAAAACTTCCGTCAAAGTGGCTCCACATCCATCCATCCATGCAAATATCAGGCATACATACATATACATGCACAGGAGTTCATGCATGAGGGCCGTATCGGCATGAGCTCCTGACATGCAGTTGTTACAGGTCATTCTAACCTCCATGAAATAAAAGAGAGCAGTCTCCCCAAGAAGAAAGTCCAGTAGGCCTAGCTTTCCACTGGAGATGTACTCCAATTGATACTTACATAAGAAAGGGCTGAGCAGGAACCCTGGGAAATACCTATATCATTGGTGAATGTGCATGCATGCATGCATGCAAAGAAAAAACTGTGAAAACAAAACAATTAAAACAATTAAAGGGTATATATAGGTATATGCGAGCTCAAGCTCTTAGAGATTGTCGAGGCCATTAAGTTACCATGGATATACTATGAGCACTGCATTTTTGAATCACACAATATAAAAGTATAGTATAGGCTTCTACATACTTGTTCCATATATTACGAATGCAGTGATAAAAGCTACTACAACAGGCTACATAGCTACACTAACTGAGTTAACATCTGACATGCAATATATAAGTTGAATGACCTCACTAGATTGGCATGCAAAGAAACCATTCACAAGCAAAAATTGTATAATTGTGGCATGCTATTTTCATAATACTATAAAATTATATAAAGATGGCCATACATGTCACAAAACACGTGCTGTGCATGCAAGCCGTGACTATACTATAGATACCATACATGCAATGTTCGACTTGTGTGGTTGCAATAAAACCCTAGATTATTACACTATTCATACACAATGGAATTACGTACATGGTGCTTGTTACACAATGCCACCGCAAGTATTATAATTATAGTACTATATACTTTCAAGTGGCATACCATAGTAAGTAATCAAATTACTGTATTACTATCACATGAATAACAGCTGTGCATGGACGCAATAAATCAATTATACCCATACAATTATGTATTGTATGCCGGTATCATGCGTACAGGACAGATGGTCATGCATATTATATAATAGTGTGTAGTAACAATCTCAGTATAATATTATATAACATATACATAATAGATCGGGAATTTTTCGCCACTAGTACTAGTGCTAGTAGCAAATTTTAAACACATGGCAATCTTTACAAAATTGATCCAAACAATGAAAATTAAACAAATGAACAATTAAACAGGTAAAAATTTTCGGAAATTTTCCCATCTACAGTATTATACCATATTGCTGTACCCATGCATGCATGCCACAACCTAATGACTGCATGAGTGAAGCTCAAACAAGCATGCATATACAGTCTTGGAACCATGAGTTATAGTTGCATATGCAGCATGCATATAGTTTAGTTCACTGCTACTGAACTGACATAATCCCAAGTTGTCTGCATGCAGCGGTAAAAATTCAGAGTGCATAATATATGTGTGTCGCTGACACTTCAGTGTCATAATATTTAATTTTAGCAAAATGTAATAATCTTGTTGCTACATGCAACCATGCAACTTACTAGCTGATGTGAATAGAGACTAGTTTGCTATGCACGCATGCTTGAATTCATGCATGCATACTGTATAGCAGGAAAGTTTCATGGGGTTTAACTTTCATGGTTTTCACAGCTAGATCACGATCCATCCGCGAAAGTTTATCCACGAAATTCACCATAACATATTACACTTATATGGTCTTTACACAGCTCATCCGTGAAAGTTAAAACACAAAAAATGTTTGATGAGAGACTTCGCAAAATTTAAACCCCGCAAAACTTTCCCACAATACGGTTTTATACCTGTTTTCCATTTCACGATACACAAACATTTGTGCTTCATCAAAGCAGCTTCGAGCCACTCTTCCATCCTCTGGACAGATGCTCACTACAAAACAGATATTATCATACAAATAATGCACCCAAAGTTTTCCAGAAATAGCTGACTAAAATTTGATGAATATAGGAGCTAATCCGGTGGCAATGCAGATATGTCAGAGGGAAAATACATACAATGCAACCTGCATGCATGCAGTAGGTAGTTGTTGAGCTGTGCACGCATGCATGAATATATGAGACTTTTATACGCACCGGCTTCAACATATACAATAATACATGCATGGTGTACTGATACTCAGAGCTTGCATGTTCATGTATGCTTGAGGCTCTTTGAATTTTCTCACGGTGAATATCTTTGCTTATTATGGAAGAGAATATTCGCAAAAGAGTAGTAAGAGCTTGGGAATGACACATCATACTACATGAAAAACATGCATGCATGTATTCTAATTTAAGTGTTACTAGCTTAAGTACGTATACTAGCCCTTTCAGGACCTTGCAATTGCATCAATGCGAGTCAACTTCCAAACCAGATTTCAAGGCCTATACATGTATTAACACATGGCGTGACCCACATGTATATGATGCAAATAGTGACATAACCATGCATGCAGCATATTCTTCCTGACATGCATGAGAAAATGTGCCATACCTAAATCTAACCTGACTTAAGTGCATGCCAGCTGGGGTAATCCACCAAAGTACAGAACTAAGTCAGCTTTTATCCCCCCACCCCACCCCTTTCCCATATATCTATGTTTTCACAGGTGAACAGTATATATAGTGCCATTATAATTTTTCCAACCATGACTATACCAAACGTTTTGTTTTATGAAAAACTTTCCAGCATTACATTAGCCTCATACCAACTTGAAGGCAGTGGTCTCTAACATTTTGAGTAGGGAGAATTAGACCAGGGTATGTCGAGCTAGGCTATAGCATTTACTGTATAGCGGGTAAATTTGGCAAGAATTAAATTGTGAGTATTCTTCAAAATGGCAAATTAAAAATCGCCAGTAATGCTAAAATGGGAATTCGCCAAATTTCAAGCCCGCCAAATTTATCCGCTATACGCTACTACCATTTTACCTTCAACTCTCTGTCTAACTTCGTCAGGAAGACTGATGGGCTGAGTGGCATTTAGAGCAATGTACTTTGCATACAGATCAATAGCATCTGTCTCAACAACTGCATGAAAAGACATGCAGATGTTCATCATTAACAGTCCATGACAAAAACTGTCAAACATTCATTCTACTGCAGCTATGCATACTTGACATGAGTGAAAACACTTACTCAATTGCTTAGCAACAACATCTGATCTATTTTCTTCACAGCCATCACTATTCAAGGTGAGATGATGAGGCGAACCATCAGGAGTGTTTACAGCTGACTTGGAGGAGCCATGGCGCTCCTTTGTGTTTGAAGATGTATCACAGCTGTTTCCAGAATTAGCAGTGGTGTGTGGCTTATGTATATGGTCAGTCTTAGGCTTGACATTATTGAGGCCTCTAACATTGTTAGTCCTGGCCTGAACTGCCTGGTTCTGATATCTATTGACACCACTTGACACCAGTGATTTATTTTGACCATTTGAAACAGTCTCGGCTGATTTAAATGACTCCACTGATAGCCAGAACTGAACAACATGGAGTGCTTTAATAGAGTCCATGTACTGAATGAAATAATTCAGCACCGAAAAGGATGCCGATTCTCGTAGCACAACATCCAGTGGTTTACACAACTGTGACGATAGACTTGTACCAATCTGAGACACCAGGTCTCCATCAGATGGAGTCAGAACAATAGCAGATGGTATTGCATCAGCCATCATGTATTATCAGTCTTGATCGGGGAAGTTAGATGAAATCAAGTTAGGTAGTTACTGGCACCAGCTACCCGAGCTAGGAAGGGAAAGAAAAACAAGGATCATTGAGATATAGCTTATGGTGTGGATGATGTGTGCAGTTCTTTTTTGCTTTTGCTCCTTTAAACTAGCAAGCACAACGTACATGCACATGTCAAACCAATTGACTCTGAAAAGGTGCATGGTTAAATTAGTGGATCACTATTCAATATGGTGATTACAATTTGGGTAGTTAAGTAGTTGTATCATATCTATAGTTGTATGCATGAAGTATCAAGTATAGTAATAGCTCACCTGTCTTGTATCCTAGATCAAGCTATAGCCTACGTCTCTGGGCTCGCCTGGCCCGGCTTGTCATGCTACGGTAGAGTTAGCCATGGCAGTACAGTCGTGACCCCCTCCCACCATAAGGGTGGGCTGCTAATAGAGTCAAACAAAATAGGGTGATTGCTATGAATACCGTCATAATGGACACTAATCATGAATATTAATGAAATTTGACAATCATGAAAATTTGATGATCATGTGCAGAGAGTCCATAATAAATGTGTGCCATGCCATTTCAAATGTGCAATTCTCTGAGGTGATATTCTGGACAGTCAAACAGAAGTGGTCGTTTTACCGCCAAAGCTGGTTTTTCCGGTTTGTACAAGAGTTTGAAGATTCCGGTACCAATGGACATTGGTATGCCCATTATGATACATTCACTAACACCTACACATACATAGTTAGATCATGTGACCAGTATATGAAATATACAGTAGAAATCACATGACACTATGATACATATACCTGTTATTGCATCTTTTTGTCCATGGAACGAAGCGTCAAAAAGATGATCGGCAGTTTTTTCGAACTAGAAAACAAAAAAAAGGTTCATTCAATGATTAAAGAAAAAAAAAAACTTGTTGAACTTACTGATGCCAACATCAAAACACTCTCTTTCATTTTCGCCAACCCAAATCTTGTAATTCCCAATACCTCTCCCTGTAATAATTAAAACAATTAATATTTAATAAGTTAATTAACAAAAAGGGTTATTAATAACCTTGAAGGTCATGAGGTCGGCCAGCAACATGACGTGTCGTGAGTCAATACTCATTCCATGGTTCACCATTGTGTACACAATCTGATTGATGATGGTCTCCCTACAAAATGACATCATTATGATGTAATGGATGGTTACATTGGCCCGCATAATTATTACACAAGACTAATGTAACTTTGTCTTTACTTTCACTGTGAGAAGTAATAAAGTAGGGATATCAATATTTAATAACGCAAGTGTGATGCAACGACATTATTAAAAGATGAAAGCTTCCTTTAGTGCTTTCTTTAAAAGAACGGGAATTTTTTCAAGAAAACCCTTAACTTCACAGGTAGTTAGGTTAGCTACCTACCTTGCAGCTTCAATTCCCAAAGCTTTCTCTGCCTCAGCAGTGTGATTGGAAGTGGTGGCTGTCCCTTTTACTCCCTTGGTGGCCATGACAGCTAGCAGGTTCATTCCTTCCACGAGCAGTTTGTACTTGCTTCCCTGTTTGCCATCATCCATGTGAATGATGGCTCGACTCACAGTGCTTATCCCCTGAGAGATTGTGTGTGTGTGTGTGTGTGTGTGTGTGTGTGTGTGTGTGTGTGTGTGTGTGTGTGTGTGTGTG
>CAXIPT010000007.1:1970186-1995660 GCA_964030475.1 Tethya wilhelma | reverse complement strand
GAGAGAGAGAGAGAGAGAGAGAGAGAGAGAGAGAGAGAGAGAGAGAGAGAGAGAGAGAGAGAGAGAGCTTCTGTGTGTACACACACACACACATAATTATTGTTATGAATAACTTCATCAAAACAACAACTAATAGCTGAACCATAAAATTTAAAACAATCAAATTTATATACACAAACAGCCGCTCATCACAATATCATCAAAGACAGCTGTCTAGCTGCTACCAAAACATGAAATTAAGATCCATCAACAAAAGATGAAAGTCATGCTTTTGTGTACATACGTACCTTAACAACCACTCTCGGTAGATTCACTTTCAATGACTGGAGGACGTAGTACACAGAGGTTTTCTTGTTCTCGGGAGGATAGACAAACAAGACTGACTTGCTGCGTACTGATACATTCTGTGTGAGTGTGAGGGTGTAAGGGGTGAGGGTATGAGTAATCTGTGAGGGGTGTGGGGTGATGGGTGAGAAGCAAGTGGTGATAAGTGAAAAGTGGGGCAAATAAGTGATGAGTGATGAGTGAAGGGTGAGGGTGTGATGGGTGAGAGAAGAGGAACGATATAAAAAGGTGGGGGTACAGCATTACATCGTATCCATAGAAATAACATTACCTTACAAAAACAATAACCTACATTTGGTTTTATTTTCAACTTTGGAGCTTGAATCAAAGAGTACTGCACTGTACAGGCATCAATCTCCAGCTACAGTGACCACACAGAAAACAGAAAGCAAAATGTTTAATCCACAAACCAACCAACCAGCCACCAACCAGCTGCTAACAGCCAGCCAAAAGGATATTATTTTCCCCTAATTTACCAAGGACACTAGTATTTGTGGGTACTAATTTTTAGTGAATATTTAGCATTATTATTATATTAACTTTAGTGAATTGCATTTGCAATTGCATTTGTTATACATATTATTTTTCAAATATTTAATTTTAGAGGGTATCTAAATTAGCAAAAATGCTTAATTTTTTATAATTTGTATAATAAAATCCATGCAGCCACCAACACAGCCAGCTAAAACTCAAAAAGGATATTCCTTACTTCCTTACCTTCAGTAGCCTAATCCTGTTAGAGTCCAGTTTAATCTTGATGAAACAGCCATCTGGCTCGTACACCTCTTCGATGTAACGTGACACCTCTCCAAGCAGCGTCTTCTCAATCCTCCCCTTCACGATCCGAGCGTACTCTGGGTCATCGTCTTTGTCAAGATGGGCCTCTATGATTGGAGTGCTGATGTTCTTTGACGCATTGATGATCTCCTTGATTCGAGGGACACCAAGGGTGATATGTAGGGATGGTTGTCAAGGAGATATAATTATCAAAAGCCATACAGGTATGGTGTAGCTAGAAATTTTTGAGGAGTATAAAATTTTGTGGTTTTACCAGAAAAAATTTGGGATCATATTGCAATATATGGGGCGAGACTGCTCAATCCCTGAAAATAAAATCACAGAAAGTTTTTCAAGTGTGTTTCAGTGGAAATTTTACTCCTTAAAAATTTCTAGTCATACAATATTGTGAAAGCAAAACTGAGTGAGAATTGTAGAGAACATAATAATATTTTAGTGTAATAATCTGGGATATTATGTATACAGTAAAAATGGAACAATGCAAAGTGGAACTAAAAACTCTTACAAACTGAGCATTTCCTTCCTCACATCTTTTTTTACTTTCAGTGAGACATACAGACACACACATACACACACACACACACACACACACACGCACACACACACACACACACACACGAAAAGGATATTCATACTAGCCACTCCGGCAAAGTGAAAAGTCTTCAGTGTCATCTGCGTCCCAGGCTCACCAATGCTCTGAGCCCCGACGGCACCCACCGCTGTGCCCGGCTCTATCCTAGCTCTCATGAACTTGTCCACGCACGAAGTCACAAACTCTTGCAACTGAGTCTTGGTGACTCTTTCTAACTGATAGAGAACTGTGGGCACACACACACACACACACGTACGCATTGCAATACATATTCAAGTGATTTGCCAAACGATGATGAATCAGATGTGCTTTGCTGGGGTCACAGTACTTAATGTATGGTAAAAAGACTGGTAAAGGGTAGTTAGCTGTACATGCCTACAAAATCTACATGAAATTTGCAACTTAATGGTGTATGAAATATTGAAATCGGTTGATATAAGTTATAGTGAGAACATGAAGGCTTTAAGAGAACGCAGATAGACTTTAGTGAAAGATATTTATATACATATGCAGAGACTCAGTACCTGAAGGGAAAGAGTCAGAGACAGGACTGTCCAGTTCACCAACCGACCTCTCTCCTTCTCTACAACAACAACAAAAACAACAACCACAAAAACAACAACATTACATTACAGTAGAGACAATATTGCTTGCAATAGTAACCACCCGCAGTGACATGACGTGGTCTATTAAAAGTACTGGCCTCATATTCAAGCCTTTACCCATTGCAAAAAAATACATGAGGAGAGCCAAGAGGGAAAAGGGTTAGCTCTGAAACTTGTGAAACTTTATAAAAAAACAAACAAACAAAAAAACAAACACTAAAAAACCTTCTGACAAGGGTCTGGGTGTGAGGCTTGAAGGCAGTGGGTGAATTGACAATACTTATTACAAAGACAGCTGGTGAGGAACTCAAATACGTAGCTTACTTCATGTGAGGATCCTGGAGTCCAAACTTCTGCCAACATTCGGTCTGCTTTTGAACCATTTTCTCCAAAAATTCTCTGCAAATACCACAAATGAGAAACAAGCACACTATTGCTACATTGAATGTACACACACACACACACACACACACACACACGCACACACACACACACACACACACACACACACACACACACACACAACCTCATTTCTTTCTTGAACTCCTTGTTACATAAAGAGAACAGCTGAGAAGAAAGAGCTTGTTCACTGAGGAAGCTCAGCTGAGAAGGAGAGAGTGGGGACTCCTCCTTGCAAGGAAATTTACTCTGAAAACCAAACGAAAAACAAAACAAAAACATTTAAGCAATGTGATTGTGTGACTACCACAATAGAGAGAGATTAGCCTGTCAATGAAACACTGAGAGAGAGAGAGAGAAATACAATCTCTGAGACTGACNACACACACACACACACACACACACACACACACACACACACACACACACACACACACACACACACACACACACACACACACAACCTCATTTCTTTCTTGAACTCCTTGTTACATAAAGAGAACAGCTGAGAAGAAAGAGCTTGTTCACTGAGGAAGCTCAGCTGAGAAGGAGAGAGTGGGGACTCCTCCTTGCAAGGAAATTTACTCTGAAAACCAAACGAAAAACAAAACAAAAACATTTAAGCAATGTGATTGTGTGACTACCACAATAGAGAGAGATTAGCCTGTCAATGAAACACTGAGAGAGAGAGAGAGAAATACAATCTCTGAGACTGACTCAGCTGGGAATCGAACCCTAGACCTCCTGACTGCTAGTCAGGTGCTTCTTACCACTAAGCCACTGAGCCACTGAGCGCCTGTGGCATTGGAGCAGAATACATTGGAGTCAATTCATGTATAGTGTTTTTCCTACAGATATCAACTGGTAGAGATCTAGCTGGGATTGAATTGTATATATAGCACTCAGCCAAATCCAACACAAAGCTTCAGCATCTAATTATTGACAATAATATAACAGACCCCTAGCAATAACACCTTAATTTTCAGACATTAGCCTCATACTCAGGGAGAGCCTGGGTATGAGGCTAAAGAGACACACTGCCTCAGCTTACTTTAGTGTGCTGCATGACCCTTGAGAACTCTACTGGTTTGTCCTTGCCCTCCATGGCAGCTGGGTCAAGACCATCACCACCATATTTGAACTGGACAATGTAGCCTTCGGAGTTTCTGACAGTAAGGTCATACTGGGAGCAAAGGTCCTCCAGTGACTGGGAAAATATTTAAATGTAAGCTTACAAAACAACAAAAACATCAAAAATAACAACAAAAAAACAAGATTAGACTTGTAGCTGGTCTATCGTAGAGTCAATGGTGTACAATCTGTGGTCTATTGAGCTACAGAGGAGGTACGACACGAGTGCACCTTTGCTGACTCAGCACGTGCACATGATCAAATCTCATTGTAAAGTACAGCAGTCACGTGCTCTTTGCATTGGTGCTGAGTCAGCAAACACACACTCGTGTCGTACCTCCTCTGATTGACTAAAGTCCATCTGGTTAGTGAATGCCACCAGATGTGAAATAATGAGATTCATGCAATACTTTTCATATGGGGCAAAACAGCTAACTTTTGATTGGTAAGGCGTAGGAAGCTGGAAAAGCTGTCAAAGAACAGGGAGATTGAGCGCTTTCCAATGATGCTTGAAAGTTTGAAATCGGTTGGATATTATTCAATTTTTCTACCGGCATTGTCAAACCAGATGGACTTTAGTACATAGCACCTGAATGACTCGGCTTCTTACCACTATTTACTACAGACACTTATAGGCATTGGGAGGGTTCCTTTAGGTTTGGGAACTGTTGTAAAAGATAAGACTAATTGAATTTTCATGTAGACAAACAAAAATTGGGTATGTGCTTAAAGATATAGAAGCCTTGCACCCAGGTTCATTGAGGGCAGGGAGATGAATGGGTATAATATGAGGGTAGTAAACTAATAGATGGCTTACCTTCACTAGACGGCGCTGCATGTACCCAGTTTCAGCTGTCTTCACAGCAGTGTCAACGAGACCTTCTCTTCCTCCGACTGTGTGGAAGAAGAACTCAGTTGGAGTGAGTCCACTGTAGAAGCTGTTCTTCACAAACCCTTTAGCAGCTGGTGCCTTTGCTACAAACAAACAAACAACAGCCAAAAAATAATAAACAACAAAACATACAGTGTTTCACTATCTTGGAGGGAAGACAACTGTAAATGTAGCTATAGCAACAACTATAATTCTTCAGAAAAGACATATATTATTATTATATATATATATACAAAACAAGATAAAAAAATTTAGAAACACAAACCTTGTACAAACATAAAAACACAATGCCTGAACAACTGCAAACCAATAATATTATGGCAGAAGCACATTACTAACAGGGATCTTCAGAGAGACGTTTCTATCAACAATCCTCAACTTACATTTCCTTGGGAAGTGAGGCAGAGCTCTGTCCTCGAATCCATCTGGGATCCTCTTGCCAGAAATAGCCTGCTGCCCAACACAAGCTATCATCTGAGAAATGTTGATGAAGGAGCCTTTGGAGCCACACAGAGCCATGGTGAGAGGACTGTTGGTCCTATGGAGCTCCTGTTTACACACTTTGCCAGCTGTTTCTCTGATGACGGAAAGTTCTCTCAGAATGATGGCTTCTAGAGTTTCTTCAGCTGTGCAGCCTGGTTGGGACTGAAGTTTGCCTTCTTTGTAGCTGGTGATGAATTCATCACATTTTGTATAGCTTGAGTGAGGTGTGTGTGTGTGTGTGTGTGTGTGTGTGGAGGGTGGGGGAGGGTATTCAGAGATAAAACCAAAACTTCAAAAGAAACAAACTCACCCTTCATCGACCAGCCTCTCTTTCTCTCTAATGAGTGCCCTACCAGGAGTCACATCTCCGATGCCGATAGAGAAGCCTCGGTTGCTAAGGAAATAAGGACACAGCCTAGCTAGTCTGGACATACAATCGGCAGCTGCCTGGGAGCCATAGTCTCTCAACAAGATGTAGAAGATGTTGGTCTTTGAGCCTGACCCTAAGGAGGCTTTGTCCAGAGCGCCACACATGTGCTGGCTGTTGTATATCACCACGACTACAAATAGTGAGAAAGCATAGAAGGAGATAATTAGAGTATACATGTGAGCATACGTGTCCACTATTATCAATGACATCATTATGATGTAATAGCACTTTTCCCTCCTTCCCTCCCTCTCTCTCACATGAGTCATTGGAACAGAGGTCTTCGTCTTTTGTGTACTGTTTTCCCTTGGCTCTGAGGTTCACGATGGTTTGAGCGGTGGAGTTGGGTCGAAGGAGAACACTGATCACTTGCTTCCCTGTCCACAATCTCACTGGCTAGAGAGAGAGAGAGAGAGAGAGAGAGAGAGAGAGAGAGAGAGAGAGAGAGAGAGTGCAGTCAAGAAACAGGTCAGTTATATAAATAAAAAAATCAATAAAAGTACACAAAAAACCATTAAATAATGAAAGTTAGTAAAACTATTTAAATCACAATAAGATTGCTGCCATGTTTACATAGAGAAATGCTTGAAATAACTAAGTTAAAAGTCACAAATTCCCCAACGTATCTCTCACTTTCACTATCATTGGAGGAGGTAGGTCAATCTTGATGGTGGTGTCTTTGCCATGGAGCATCGCAGCTACAACCTGACAGAATTGAGTTCTGTCAAAGAAGACATCCTTTTGTGTGAGCAGGTAGCTAGCTGGAGGAGAAATTGTGTCCATCAAAATTTAACTACATTGTAACAGAACTTCAGTTGCAGTGATACAGTCAGGATGGGTGGGAACTGCATGCGCCTGTGCTTAATAGCTTGTATTGGTGATGTGGGTTTGATCTCATTTGTTATTATCATAAATTGTCTTATTTAGGCCTTTGTTTGAAAGTTTGGTTAGGGTTCCTAATTTGCATATCCAATAATATTCTCTCTGTTTTAACCATGTGTTTAGATTTTCTCTATCAAGGTGATCAAGGTCAATGTGATCAAGGTCAATAGATGGGGAATTTATTTTGCCTGTTTGACAGTCAAAGTCCAAATCGTCAAATCTAAATCCACCAATATTTTGGCCGCCATATACATGTATGCATGTATTATGCACACGCACAAATCATCTAATTAAATTCTTTATTTTACACTCTGTGGAGCAAACTGTCAAATTTTTTGACCATCAATATTTCTGGCTATATAAGATACATATACAGGGATGGTCTATAATATATACTGTACCTGTGATGAAGTCTTGGATGGCTGATATGAGGGGTTCTCCATTTCGAGGAGTCACTAGGTTGGCCTTCACCTACATGATGATCACATGACTATCACATGCTACTTGATCCAGTCACATGACCTTAATAGACATGTGACTACCACTAGATATTGAAACAGTCACATGACTATCACATGACCAAAATACAATCATGTAACTATCACAAGACATTAACACACAGTCACATGACTATCACATGACTCGCTTACCCCCATCAAAGAAATAGCTTCGGCTCTAGCTTCGTCTGTCTGTGGAAGGTGAAGGTTCATCTCATCCCCATCAAAGTCAGCATTATAAGGAGTACAAACACACTCGTTGAAACGAAAGGTTCTGTGAGGCATCACTCTAGCCTGTGAGAGTGGAATGGGAATGTAACACATACAGGGTGGAATGGGATAATGGGAATGAAAATCTGTAGAATGGGAAGTGGGCGTGTGGGTAAAGTACATGTATTTTCTTACATAATGTGCCATGATGCTGAGTTTGTGAAGAGAAGGCTGTCTGTTGAAGAGGACAATGTCACCATCAATGAGGTGTCTCTCCACCACATCTCCATACTGCAAGCATCAGAAACCAAATCACACCATTCACAGTATTGATCACATCTCTCTCTCTCTCTCTCTCTCTCTCTCTCTCTCTCTCTCTCTCTGCTTACTCTGAGTTCTTTAGCATGCTTCTTACGATCACCATACTTCAAGAATCTAATGCATTACAATGTGGACCAGGCACATTGAATATTTTCACACTAAAAGATTTTTACAGTAGGTGTACTACAAACACTGAAAAATTATATCTTTCCCTCAATCCATGATCTGGTTTGAGAATGCCGCCAGAAGTGAATTAATGAGATTCATAACCATACTTTTTTTATGGGACAAAATAGCTAACTTTTGATTGGTAAGGTGTACATAGGAAGCTGAAAAAGCAGCCAAAAGGATGGAGAGATCAAGTGCTTTCCAATGGTGCTTGAAAATTTGAAATCGGTTGGATATTTAGAAAGTTTTCTATAGGCATTCTCAAACCAGATGGACTTTAGTGTACAACATCAAATTACTACATCAGCTGAAAAACTAAAAATAATTACAAAATGACTAGAAATTTTAGATGCTACAAAAATCTGGGAGCTGTTTAGTTGTACATATACAATAGACCAAGTCTTACTTTTTGAGGCTCTGGTCTCTCTGCTGTATGAAGTTGGCTCCTGGGTGTTTGTCCGGGCCATTGACAACCAGCTTCTTGAGGAGATCGATGTTGAACCTGTTGACCCTCTCCGGGTAGGAGAGGATCATGGCTACGTGCTGGGGTACTGCAACCTGAGGAAGGACAAGGGGAGAGGAAAGGGGTGGGGGGGCACAAGTGCACAATCAGCAATAATTGTTTAATTTGTAAAATAAATTATCAGTACGCATCCTCGATTTTCACCATTACACAGATGATCCAGCAAAACTTGATAATAAAGTTCATAATCATAGCCTCATAAATTGACCCTCCCTGTGCACAATGAGCATAGCAGGGAAGGCCTAGTTTATGAGGCTATGTTACAATTCCAATTGTTGTCCAATGAGCTAAAGCTACGTACCTTTCTACACTTGTTGAAAAAGAAAATTAGACTCTAGCTACAGCCTTTAGTACCTGGTCAATCTGGAGGTTAGGATCAGGAGAGATGACCGTTCTGCTTGAATAGTCGACCCTCTTTCCCGACAGGTTCCCTCGAAATCTCCCTGTCTTCCCCTTCAACCTCTGCACAAACCCTCTAGTGGACTTCTTGGGCTGTAGGAGAATGAGAGAGTTGGCTATTTAAGGTTATAAATTACAATTGTTCATTGTTTGTTTGTTTGTTGTTGTTTTGTTTGTTTATCGTTTGTGAAATTAAACTCACTGCCATGGAAACTGGTATCCCAGACATCTCACTGTTAATGTAGAGAGCACACTGGAGCTGGAGGAAGTCCCAACTCTCCTAAATAACAACATTAAACACTCTCCGATAATAAAATAAGCCAAGAGCAAATCGAAAGAAAAACAATTTTTAACTTTTATGCACACACATACCATTATTAATTGAACTTTTGCACCCTGTGATCTGTGTCGTTGAATTACATCATTCAGGAAAATGATCTCGGTCAATTTCATAGTGATGTCATCTTCAGTGCTAAAAATAGATTTCCAACCAATGATACAAATATAGAACAGACTTGGCATTACATCACTTACGTTCCGGCCTGTGTATCTGAAACAACCGAGGGTCGAATACACAGAGGAGGGACCAGGAGCCGGGTCAATATAAGATCCTCAGGTCTGCCACATTCAGTTGTCATGCCAACCAAAAGAACGTCCTACATAAGTATTTAAAGTCACAAAAATACTAAAATTTTCATAAGTAATGAGCAATTGTCATACATTTACACGTACAGTGTACGTACAGTACCTACAATGTAATTATCTGAGCTAATTGAGGGGGTATCTCACACCAGTCTCGTTCAAGGAGGAGCCTGGAAAGTGGGAACAACCCCATACCTCATCGGGAATGTTCCGGAAGAGATTCAACACTCTGAGTGGGTTGAGGTTCTCCTGTGCCTTGCTCAAGTAAGGCTCTATCTCCTTAGTAATCTCAGCTACCTCCTGGAGCACTCGACGGAACTCCTTTGTCTCTGGAGGCGGACCACTCTTGACCGTACCCGGGGCATACTTCTCGTGGAGGATCTTTAACAGTCCACACTTCTTTACTGGACCTGGAATAGAATCATGAAAGAACTGGAATAAGATGTGCTGGAATGGGGAATTTACGAAATACTGTATTATTATAATACTGCTAGGGAAATTTGATGAGAATTAAATTTGGCAAATTAGCAATATTCTTCAAATCGCCAAACAACGTGCACATTCATGCAGGACTGAATGGCCAAATTTAAAATTGCTAATGATGGTAAAAACTAAATTTGCTACATTTACTCGCTATAGAGGTGAACAAAGATAGGCTCGGAATGAGACACACTAAAATGGGTAGAAAGGGAAGGAGAGAGAGAGTGAGGGTATGAGTGTGAAATACATTAATTTTGGTGAATGAAACATGGTGATACGAGGAGCATGAATGGGACCATGACATGCTCTGACATTCACCATTAGACGCTCCACAGTGAGGACATGTGGATATCTTTCTGCACTTCTCGTTGATCTTCTTGGCAATGGCTTTCCTCGCTAGAGCCGTGAGAGAGGGTCGTTGAAGATGGTCAACAAATGATTGGCGCTCGCTACCGTGGAGAAGAACATGTCCACAAGTCTGATGGAGAGAATCAATACACAATGAGAAATATATTGTACACACACATACACACACACACACACACACACACACACACACACACACGCACACACTATACAGTATATAATATTGGGAAATTTTCGTCAAAACGTATATTTTACCACTAACGTGAGTGTCAAAGATTAAACAAGCAAAAATCTGAAGCATATATTCGCATAACAATTTTACGGAATCAGTCAAATTGGCGAAAACTAATTAAGCGATAATTTTCTTTGGTGAAAGTTTCCTGATCTACAGTATACTATACGAGCAAGTCCAGTGCACCATACCTTGCATATGTTTTGAAGTATGACAATGGTGCTCTTGAAGTATCCAACGTGAAAGACAGGAAGCTCCAGGTCTATGTAACCATAGTGACCAATACACTCGGCCAACGACTTGCTACATGTATCACAAGTAGAATCCTTCTGACTTATACCCTGAGTGCATGGACATGCAGGAGACATACACACGGTAAGGGGTAGTCAATATAAAAGGTACAAAATGACAAATGTACCATTCGATGGTCCAGAACACCATAAGGAACCGGCTTTCTCGACGTATCTTGTGCATAGAGAGCCTTGCTGACAACGTGAATATGAGACTGCTGTCTCATTTGCTCCGAAGAGAGTAGACCGAACTGAAGGTGGCCGCTTTTATAGAAAAACACAATGCATGAATGTCAATAAAATACAAAAACTCTTTGGAAATCTCTTTTCTTACATCTTTTTGGCGACGTCCGTATCCCTGTATTGTTTCTTCATATTTCTACCTGTCTCTTTTAGTTGCTATCTTCTCCAGTTGCATGCATTTTCTTCGGAACAGAGAGCGCCAAAGAAAGCCAAGTGATAGTGGGCACTAATTTGAATTAAAGGCACATGTCGTGGTGCGCTTTAAATAGGAAGCAAGGGTGTAGTTGAATTTGAATGGCCTGCAGTGAGCGTAACTGGTTATGAAGATGCCTGTCGAGGGAGCCGCAGACGTGGAAAAGACCAACGAAAATGGAGACCCTAGTCCCGTTGAAACGGAAACGTCTAGTCCACAGTTCAAGCAGAAGTACAGGGAGCTGAAAGGGAGACTCAAATGCCTGGTTTATGTGAGTGTTTTGGCGTGCTGGGTTGCCGTCATTTTTTTGACTCACAGTCATCAAACCTTATCTTACGTCTTCAGGAACGAGAGTGTTTTGAATCAGAGCTACAGAAGTCTCAAAGCAGGCTGCTTGAACTGACCACTGAAAAGAGGTGTGTACATGCAAATTTATATAATTTACTTAGACAGAAATAATGTTAGACCTGCAATAATCCAACCAGAGCTTATCAGCCTGTGTAGCCTACAGAGACAATTTATTGGGGGGAAAATCTTGAGATCTAGCTGGGATTCAAACCCAGGTCTTTCGAAAATTATACCTAGAGACAGAAATGGTGTTGGACTTGCCAATATCCAGATCAAGCTTATCAGTACTACCAAACTTTTTGCAGGGAAAAAAATAATGATATATAGCTGTTGATATTTCACTACAGTTTCAAGTTCATCTATTTGCATGATACAAATTTCTTCTCTAGCGTCCTCTTGGACCAACTGATGCGCTATCAGCCCATCTTGCTGACCGACGACGAGGATGAGCTCACCGACTACTCTGCCAGCGAAGATGAGATGATGAACACTTCGATGGATCATCACTCCAAGGTGTGTACCATATAGAGTGGGTCACTTCCGTATGGCAAATGTACAGGAGTGATACGGAGAAACAGCCAGCTGTCATTTTCTTCCATATGGCAAATGTACAGGAGTTATACAGAAAAACGGGCAGCTGTCATTTACTTCCGTATGGCAAAAAATAACTACAGTATCGCTATAGAAAAAAAACATTTCTGGTTTTGATGACGTTGATTGCACCTGCTCTATACAGACAGTGGGTGTTAAGTAAATCACTTCCGTATGGCAAATGTACGGGAGTGATACGAAGAAATGGGCAGCTGTCGTTTACTTCCTGTTTATATGACGAAAACTAACTATTTCCAGTATCACTTCACAAAATACTTCCGTTGTTTTTATGACGTAATCACACCAGCTCTATACTCATAACCTGTTCCTAACTCAGTATCCTATTGAATGGTTGCAAGTGACTTTATCAATAGCTGGAAGTATTTTGTAAATAAAGTGACACAGATTATATAGTGGAGCCAGATAAAAACAAGTGGCTTAAAATTGCATCTGTTCAGCTTTTTGTGGCAAAAATGACAGTTTTATAGAGTGGTCATGCAGCATCACCAAATTCAAACCAATAGAGTATTATATTTTGATCGTAGTGTCCATATCTCCATAATATTACTTTACATGTTGCCATAGAGAGGTGATATAATTACAACCACTCTCTAGGCATAATGGAGCTTTTGCAAGCCAATCCATTAGTATGTTTGTACCTGGCAGAGATAAAAATGGAGGTTTTCCTACCGATTTCTAGTGGCTTTAAATTGAGAATCAGTTCACTGAGATGTTCTTTTTGGATGCTAAGAATATTTATAGCAGTTTTGCTTCCTACATCTGGCATTTATTTTACATGCAAGAGTGTACATATACCATAATATTTGCATTGGGGAAATTTTCGTACACATCACTGTGTGCGAAATTTTAATGACCCATTACCAATATATTGCATCGCTTCTGTAAGTATGAAAATCATAAACATACAAGTTTCATTGTGAAAATACCGTAAACATGGAAATATTGGCGGTACATTAAATTTGGCAGTTTGGCGGTCGGCATAAAAACCGCCAAATTAAATGCGTGTAAACTGTTTTTCGCTCTATTGCAATACATTAATGCGCAAGGGAGGAAAACGCCAAATTTAAAACCACCAATATTTTTGTGGGAAGCGGGCTGAGCAAAATCGCCAAATTAAATGCCCGCCAATATTTCCACGTTTACGGTATGTCAAACTACAGTATGTAATTATGTGAGAACAGTGAAAGAGCTAGAACATACAAATGTCTAAAATCTCACCAACTTTATGTCTAAAATTCCATTTTCCTTCCCCCATATTACTCCACAGCAACCTACACCGGTACCCATGGCAACCATCAAGTCCACTGGCACTCCCTCTTCGGTCACCTCCTCCAGCACGGCCATGAAACCCAACGAACTCACCAAACACGGCATCGCAAAAGCCACAGCCANGTTTTGATGACGTTGATTGCACCTGCTCTATACAGACAGTGGGTGTTAAGTAAATCACTTCCGTATGGCAAATGTACGGGAGTGATACGAAGAAATGGGCAGCTGTCGTTTACTTCCTGTTTATATGACGAAAACTAACTATTTCCAGTATCACTTCACAAAATACTTCCATTTTTTTATAACATAATCGCACCAGCTCTATACTCATAACCTGTTCCTAACTCAGTATTCTACTAAGTGGTTGCAAGTGACTTTATCAATAGCTGGAAGTATTTTGTAAATAAAGTGACACAGATTATAAGTGGAGCCAGATAAAAACAAGTGGCTTAAAATTGCATCTGTTCAGCTTTTTGAGGCAAAAAATGACAAGTTTTATAGAGTGGTCATGCAGCATCACCAAATTCAAACCAATAGAGTGTTATATTTTGATCGTAGTGTCCGTATCTCCATAATATTACTTATATGCATGTTGCCATAGAGAGGTGAAATAATTACAACCACTCTGTATAGGCATAATGAAGCTTTTGCAAGCCAATCCATTAGTATGTTTGTACCTGGCAGAGATAAAAATGGAGGTTTTCCTACCGATTTCTAGTGGCTTTAAATTGAGAATCAGTTCACTGAGATGTTCTTTTTGGATGCTAAGAATATTTATAGCAGTTTTGCTTCCTACATCTGGCATTTATTTTACATGCAAGAGTGTACATATACCATAATATTTGCATTGGGGAAATTTTCGTACACATCACTGTGTGCGAAATTTTAATGACCCATTACCAATATATTGCATCGCTTCCGTAAGTATGAAAATCATAAACATGCAAGTTTCATTGTGAAAATACCGTAAACATGGAAATATTGGCTGTACATTAAATTTGGCGGTTTGGCGGTCGGCATAAAAACCGCCAAATTAAATGCGTGTAAACTGTTTTTCGCTCTATTGCAATACATTAATGCGCAAGGGAGGAAAACGCCAAATTTAAAACCACCAATATTTTTGTGGGAAGCGGGCTGAGCAAAATCGCCAAATTAAATGCCCGCCAATATTTCCACGTTTACGGTATGTCAAACTACAGTATGTAATTATGTGAGAACATTATTTTTTTAAGTGAAAGAGCTAGAACATACAAATGTCTAAAATCTCACCAACTTTATGTCTAAAATTCCATTTTCCTTCCCCCCATATTACTCCACAGCAACCTACACCGGTACCCATGGCAACCATCAAGTCCACTGGTACTCCCTCTTCGGTTACCTCCTCCAGCACGGCCATGAAACCCAACGAACTCACCAAACACGGCATCGCAAAAGCCACAGCCATTATCAACTCTGTATCTGAGGCGCTGCCAACCGTTACCAAGTCCACAAAGGCAGGTACAAAGAGACAATCAAAGAGCAAGGTTTCGAGCGGTGCCGTCACTAAGATCGCAAAAACTGTTGCTCGGACGAGAGACTCGCAAGTGACGCAGCGTTCTCAAGCGGAGACAAAACAAGAGAACAGTCTCCCCAAAGCTCACAGTATGATAGTCTCTCTCCCTCGTGTTAAACTAGGCTCATTTTCGGCGGCTCCTTCGGTAACCACACGTACCATTGAGACAAAACTGAACAAAGAGGACTCACCAGCACCATTGACGCTGATGGTTGTGGCTCAAAACCAAAACACCGTTCAGGTCAAGGCACAACCGTTACTTCTACCCCCTCTTCCTCCGGCGGTCAGAGGCAATGTCTCGACCACCGGTCTAGGTGCTGCCGACATAGTGTCGAGCTCATCGACGGGCAGTTCGAGCAGTTCTAGTAGCAGTGATTCTGAAGATTCGGGCAGCGAATCGAGCAGCAGTTCCGCCGATGATCCGATGGACACGGGGGGACCAGTGCCCATCGTCTCGACGGCTAAAAATGCCGATCAGTTACCAAAGCCTAAGGCTATATTGTCACCGGTGAAGGTGGTCCCGCCCACAATGTTGCCCAGTATGGCCACACCCCCTCCCCTCCTCTCCCCTACCTCACCGAGTGTCGGGGGGGTGCACCAGATGAGCAGCTTCTCCTGGACAAAATCCCCCGCAGGAGAAAAAATGATATCGCCTACGTCGTCGGGTCTCATGCCGATTGCCCCGTCCCTCTCCTCTCCCACGTCTGCCCTCCCGTTCTCCTCTCTCAATAAACCAAAGAGCGCCTTTCAAATTGTGAGCCCAAGGCTTCTGCCTCCTCCTCCATCTTCTTCTTCTACTTCTACACCACTTCAAGATTTGTCCTCTGCACCTTCTACTGTTGCCAATAGTAACAATAACAGCACTGTGGATAGTAACTCGACTTTATAACTTGGAATTGTAATATGCACACGAATACGTACGTTACCTACCACGTAATATATGCACATGCATGCTGCATGGAGATGTCATAGCAACACTGTCATTGTCGATCAGTCTATAAGGAATTATTATGCATAAGATGCTTTCTCTTTTATTTGTTTCTAATCATATTAAAATTAATAAGAATTTAATATTGTATAATAATTTTATACTCCGGCCAATCAACGTACATTCATTGATATGTTGAGCTAGCATTATACAATGTCAGAGACTTTTCCTTACACTAGCTCAGATCGATATATAATTATGAAACATGCAGAGTCAATCCATAAGACTTAATGATACAATGTCATGTTAGTTCTCAAGGTTAGGCAACTGCATGAGTGGCTTGGCCTTTTTGCAATTTGCCTGAGCAGGCATTAATTGGGAGGGGGCCTTTAGGACTAAAGATTTAATATAGACCATATGAATTTTCATGTATGCTATAAATAACTTTGTTGCTGTTTATTTTGTAGTAAAATTAATAATATTAGTATAGCCTAATTATTATGACAACTATTATAATAAAATAATTATTATAGCCTTTTAGTTAATAGCAATTGAATAAGCAAACATTATTACAATCATGCAAAGACCACAATAATAAGTATCACAACCAAGCTAGCAGCATTTGTAACATGTATACACGTATACATCATTGACCAATGTCAACTACTAGGTTGACTACATGTATGCTATATATCATGTGCCAGCCATGAAAAGAAAAAAACAAAAAAAAAAAAAACACACAACACAACACATAGCTAGTATACAAGTACACAACAAGTCACACACACACAGAGAAGGTGAGTCTGTGACACTGTAGCTGGTATAGTTGTATTAAGTGAGCTAGAGCAAAATTAGCAATAACTAAATGACTTGAATGAGCTGACTGACTGAACTGTTGACTGAAAATGGAAAAAAAAGTGAAAGTTACAAGATAAAAGTAAAAGTTGGCGCTAGCTATTAATTCTGCACAAATACGAGTACACTGACTGAGTAAAGTAGTTTAATAGCTAAACACTTGCAGCTGCTGATTGAGAGAGATGATGAATCCTTGATTGAACTGACTGGAGGTCTGGAGAGAGAGAGAGAGAGAGAGAGAGAGAGAGAGAGAGAGAGAGAGAGAGAGAGAGAGAAGAGCAACATTAACATCGACACACATGTATAAGGAGTTTCTTTATATTTCGTGAGCTACAGGTTGCTTACATCCCCAAAACTATTTTAAAAACTTGCCCAGAATTTGAGCCATTAATACACCATGATCGATTCATGCACGAGGTGGATGTACATACATTTATGGAGGATAGCTTTGTCTTTTTGTGTCTGTGCTTCCATCAGTAGGTAGTGGAAGATGAGTTTTGCTCGTCTGTACTTCTTAATACACTAGAGAAGGAGTGAGAATAAAATGATATATATTAATAGTTAGGGGTATGGGTTCTAATTAATACCCACCTCTTTTGCTTCACCTGACAGTTCGTTTAAAACGGCCACCTTACACTGCAATGGAATACAAGCATACAAAAGTGAATCAACCTTTTGTGTATATAGACATTCTATCCTTAAAAAAAACACACACACAGCTTTTATATACTTTCATGTGCATGTGCACACAACACATATTCAAAAGCAAACAAACAAAACATAGCATAATGAATTATAGCAGCTTCAAGTAACTTCAATTACCATGTCCAATGCTTCAAGATAAAGTAGCTTCTCCGCTGACATTAATCTCATCTAGGGAAATCACAAAAGAAAGGAGAAAAGTTAACGTAAGTCAACAAAAAAAATGAAAAACAGTCAACAAAAACATAAAACAAAGCGATTTTTCAAGAAAAAAAAAAGGAAGTTGTAAAAAGAACACTCGATATTGGGATATGTATCTCAGGTCAACATGTATGTATATATACTGTACATTTGAAATGATGGCTTACTTTTGCTGTTCTTTCTTCTCTGAGAAAGATGTGCTCCTGTTCACGAACCTGCTTAGCTTCATCAATGCATGTCTGCAACATCTGTCGAACCTCTGCTTCAGCTTTAGAGAAAGGGGGGAAATCGAAAGGAAAAAACAAACAAAAAACGACACAATATATAATTTTATTCTAGAGAAACCACCTGCTTCAAACAGAATGGCATTTTTGGGGGGAGAATAAAAATGACTGTGCGTACCATTTTTCAAGATCTGAGAAGGATCGATGTTGTTTGCAGCTAGCTTGATTTCGTACTGTCTCAGTCCAGACTCCAACACAGACACACTCTTTGCATAGAGCACCATCTGTTCAGACCATCTCTGAACCCTAGTAGCAATACCAGAGTCACTCTGCATTTGTGAGAGAGAGAGAGAGAGAGAGAGAGAGAGAGAGAGAGAGAGAGAGAGAGAGAGAGTCAGAGCATGAAACATTGGTCAAAATTTCACATTGTAACACACATGATTGAGGGGGTTTGGGGGGAGCTAGGAGAATGTTTTGCTAATAAGGTTACTTACCAGGTCCGTAGATGCTGACATCAACATGATAGGTCCTTGGCGAGCCTTTGCCATTGCCAAGAGCTCCTTTGCAAGGACCAAACTCTGATTCAACGGAGCCAAACACACACTGTCTTCTTCCCGACGGCCACCATCGGCAGTCATGTCGGCAGGCCTGGTTTGTCTCAATTCTGAGGAGCGTCGCCCACTTTGCCGTATGGGTGAGTCACGTTCGACCGAGGAAGGAGTAGAAAACGTAAAAGGTGGTTTGAAAGTGACTATACCCGAAGAAGGAGAAATTTGAAGATCGTACGCCATTTTCTCTGTAGGTGTGCTCGGATCCAAAGGATCGCCGTGTGCGCTCAGGCTTGTAGCCCGTTTATTGATCTCGGCCAGTTCCTGACTCAATCTCAGATCGTGGCGAGTGAACGAAGAAGTTCGCTTCACTTTGCAATCGGTACTCGTTTTACCGGACAAACCGGTTTGAGCCGGTAGAGGGGACGTGACGGTCGTGTCGTGTTCGTCTTGATCGGTAGATTGACTGGAAGTGAGGGACATTGTCAAACTGAGAGGGAAATTTTCCTCGTCTTCTTCATCACCATTGTCCCTCTCATCGTCAGAGTGAAGGATGCTACTCACCGCGATAAAGTCTTCGCCAGCCGACCTTCTTCTGTTGCTAGAAGATGTCCTTTCGTACATCTTAGTGCTGTGATTTTTGCTTTTTTGTTTCGCCTCTTCTTCGGTGAGTGAACTTAGTTTTGGTGCACTCCCGTGGGACGAGTGAGCGTACCTCATTCCCCCGCTACCTCCGCTTGCCGTCCCCATCTGCCGAGGGGTCATTCCCATAGGGGAGGGGAGAGACGGGGGTGTGGGATGAGGAGAGGGGGAGTCCGATTTCCGACGAAAGTACGGTGAACTGGAATGCGGGCTGGAAGACGACGGTGAATTGCCGAACAGAGCAGTCGGCGGGTACTGGATGAGCCGGCCAAAGGGGAGAGGGGGAGAGCGACCCAGCGAGGCATCGGATCTCAATCGGGCCGAGTTGGAACGGGAGAGAGTTGTTCGCGAATTGGGTGTACCTGTGGGTGTGCTCCCATTGGAACCGGCACCGGTGTTGGCAGAAGTGAGAGGAATGTTGTGCTGAGCTCGGAGAGGAGCCGGGTAGAAGGGAGTGGTTAAACTGGTGTAGCGATGAAGGGAACTCGATCGACCGTGACTGCCGTAGCTAGCTACAGGACTGGCAGCCGAGGGTGAGGAATAATGGCCACCGGGCGAGGTGCTGCTAGCTGAGGAGTAACGACGCATTGAACCTTTACCACAGAAAAAAAGAAAAGATAAGATTAAAAAAAAAAAAACAAAAAAAAAAAAAAACAGGATGAAAAGACAATGAATTAATGATAGCACTGTCCCCAGGCTCCCCTTTGACCTTTCACTTATAGAAATAAATATATTCATAGACTGAAAATTGAATCTCCTTTAAACCAAGGAGCCAATTGCCCCCAACTTCAAAGGTAACCATGGTGATAGAGTAGATCTCTTATCACAAAACCCAGCCAGTCACTAGGTACACAGTTTGACCATTGAAGCTTAGATAGGGACAAAACCACTTCCACTGACACTACTCTTCATTGTTGGTTCAAGATTCACACAAAGGGACAAAAGGACTACAAAAGACACACACACACACACTAGTTTGCCATTGCCTACCTAGCATCTAAGTTTTTATCAGCTAACTGAAGGGCATGCAACTATAGCTATTGACTCCCTGTATCCCCTAGCTACTCCATTGTCACCTCCACCCATCCAGTAAGTGACTATAAATCGAATGCCCCCAACTTAAGAGACATGCAACTATAACACACGCACACACACGCACACACACACACACACACACACACACACACACACACACACACACACACACACACACACACACACACACACANTTGACCTTTGTGCAATAGTTCACCTAACGAGGTACCCTCATCGCCCACGTTTTTGATTGGATCACGTGATCAAATCTAATTAAAAATGGTGGCAACAAGGGTACCTCATTAGGTGAACTATTGCACAAAGGTCAACCGTGTCCTACCTCCTCTGCACACACACACACACACACACACACACACACACACACATACACACACACACACACACACACACACACACACACACACACACACACACGTGATACCCGATTTGTACGATTGTACGATACCTGTACTTCCTGGTAGATCAACCAAAATGAAACCCTGCATTATCACATGGAGAGACAAATGAACAATAATTGCTTGTAGCAACACAATACTAACATCATACTCATGTGAACAACAACCACTGCTTTGAGACAATCACATCACATGTGCTCTCAGAAGGTGGCCTACCTGCTCTGTAAGGATGTCCGAGTTGGGACTGGGTAGGGAGTAATCTGTGTGTGTGTGTGTGTGTGTGTGTGTGTGTGTGTGTGTGTGTGTGTGTGTGTGTGTGTGTGTGTGTGTTCAGTATGACTATTGCTTGAAATTTATCTTCTAAGACGGGTATATTATTATCTGACCAACAAAC
The DNA here is from genome assembly GCA_964030475.1 of Tethya wilhelma. Classification (NCBI taxonomy): domain Eukaryota; kingdom Metazoa; phylum Porifera; class Demospongiae; order Tethyida; family Tethyidae; genus Tethya; species Tethya wilhelma. The sequence goes on along the minus strand of CAXIPT010000007.1, from coordinate 1,974,816 downwards.
CAAACCCAAATGTCAAATGGATGGATAACGTACTCGTACAAGGTCATGTGACTTACGGCTTCCAACTCTGTGACTGAGAGGAGGCCCAGAGGCAGGAGAGGGAGAGAGACTGTGTATGTCCACTGAGGACGTACGATGCTATGGGCAACAAGAAATAAAAAGAAAGAGGGGGAAAAAAAAACAATTTTTTTTTTTAATGTGTGTGTAAAACAACAGTTCTGTTTGCAATGTAAACGATTCTGTGTATATTCAAAACAATTCTATATTATCTATGGTGCAATTAATGTATAGGCACAATAATTATAATTAACGTATTTCTGTTTCAATGAAACTACCCACTAGATGGCTCAACCATGAACAATACATGATATAGTGTTGGCTGTAGCTAGGCATACAGTAAACAGAGAAACAGGAAAGGCCTGCATGGTGCTTAGTAGTTAGAGCATTGGGGACTAAAATTTGAAAGATATGGGTTCGAATCCTGGCTAGATCTAAAAATATTAAATTTTTCTCAGTGAATTTTCATAGTTTAGGAGCTAGGCTCCACTGCAGCTGACTGAATTGTACAATATAGTGTAGCTGCTGCAGTGCTCACAGGTGAGTAGCGAGGAGAAGGTGAGGAAGAGTGTTCTCCCGTGTGGCGTCGAATGGGGACAGGAGAGGACTTGGCACGTTGAGGGGGAAGAGGAGTCATTGACATAGGCTCTACATGGAATGGACAGAGTTATGCAGCAGTAACAATGATTAAAGTGTGTGCATACGGTATAAATTTTCATGGCACAAAAGAACTAATTTTCATGAATCATAATATCAAAAAAAACTATGTTACCAATATATATACAGCTTTCTGGAGAAAATTTTAGTGATGCGGTCCAATCACAAAATTCACGAAAATATTGCACCACAAAAATTTGGAGATGTACAGTTAATAACACACAGATTGAAGAATTTGTTGATAAAACCTCTCTGTCTCTCTCTCTCACCTGATGGTGTCAAAGATGAAGGATTCTTGAGAAATTGATGTTCGAAAAAATCATCTAAATGCAAAGAGAAAACGAGAACATACCCATTCACACAATGACACTCAAAATGAGTTGTGACTGAAATGACAACAAGCTAGATGTACCAAATGCGATGCGATCTTTGGGGTTCTTTTTGAGGAGACCAAGGAGCAAATCGGTGAGGTAGAAAGATGTCCCCTCTGGGATTCTGTGAGGAACGAAGAAAAACAATTGAATCACCACTATCAGTAACACTACCAGGTATCATACTGGATGTGTACAGAGTAGAAAAAGAGTCATGATTGACAGTAAGACATTGAAACTTTCTTTCTCTCCTTACTTTGGAACAAGCTTCTCCCTCTCATATTTCTTTCTCAGAGCATGAGGATTACTAGCCTGTATCCAATAACAACAGTACTACAATTTCACAACACAAAATTGCTACACATACAATGGCATGTATACACGATTATGTGTAGTAATTTTCAACTTACCATAAATGTGAAAATATTGGTGGGAATTTAATTTGGCGATTTTAGTCTGACTGCCTCCAACAAAAAATATTGGCGGTTTTTAAATTTGGCAGTAAGTTTTACTTTTTTAAATGCAAATAATGTATAACGAAATATTGGCGGTACGCAATTTCCAAACCAATCGCCAAATCGCCAAATTTAATGTACATGTATTGCTAATATTTCCACGTTTACGGTAATTGGGAGGGTTTTACTCCTGCTCACCAGGAAGGGGGCAGTGCCTGTGAGACATTGAAACAAGATGGTCCCAACACTCCAAAGGTCAGCCTTGTTGTCATAGCGATGACCCAGCAAGATCTCAGGAGCCTACATAATAGTACAATTATATCAAAGGTCAGAGGAGCTAGAGGCCAAGGACTAAAATGTGCTGAGTCAGCAGATCTTCTGCACTTACATATGGCCACAAAAGTTCTGGATCTGAAAAAGAATGCTGACTCAGCACCCCTAATTTAGCATGCAACCTTATCTGATATGTTGCATCATACAATTTGGTTCTGAGCAGTTTCGCTATCATAACTGCAAACATTATTACTAGCCACTATCATACAGCCTTTTATTAGCCACTGGTCTAGCCTCTACCCAGGCCACTCCCTGTTGCTGTAGGGTCAAACACTAAAAAGGGGAAGCGGCCTGGGTACGAGGCTACCACTGGTCTACAGAAGGCTAGGCCATCAATTCCTATACTTGTTCCCAGGCTTGCATGCAGCATATCCATTTCCTCACATGTAAGCAGTGTTTCCCCCAGGACAAAGGGAAAGGGAAGAGGGGGGGGGAGTGGGAGAGTGGGGGAAGTTGCTTAAAATTCTCTAAAGTTAATGTATATTAATAGTTTTATATGTATTTGTAAGGGGAGGAGGAGGGGGCACCCCCCTATCCCACTTTGGGGGAAACACTGGTAAGGTATACAGGGGAGAGCCTAGGAGCAAGGCTGATCAATCCCATTATCACATACCATGTAAAGCGGTGACCCACATAGAGTGGCAGCCATGTCAGCTCCAGTGAGGTACCTTGCGAATCCAAAGTCAGCTACAGACACGTAGGTAAAACAAACAAACACACAGGAGAAAAATATCACAACAAAATATCAAATGTCTCCAACAGTAACAAGGTAAAATGTCACTACCTTAATTCTAAACCACCACAAAATGTGAAAAACGGGTCATAATTCATACACACAATATTGGGTCGTATACATGTAAATCAATGCACTTCTACTTTGTGCACACACACACACACACACACACACACACACACACACACACACACACACCCAGCTTGATGGTAGCATCTTTAAACTGCCTCTCTCTCTTGGCTCCTCCATTGTTAGGATAAGAGAGAAGAAGATTCTGTGGCTTGATGTCTCTATGGATGATGTGCAACTGGCAGAGAGCATGAAGGGCTCCAGCTAAAGAAGGAAAAAAATTGCAGGAATTACCAAACTGAGTGTAACCTGGATTAACCAAGACACAGCTAGCACTATTGCTAGCACCACAATAATACCCATAGTGTTTAGACCCATTTCATGTCAAAGCTGTGCACAGTGGTGACATAAATTTTTGAGACTGTGATTTACAAAAATTAGTTTTAGATAGAAAAAAGGCTTTTCACAAACTTTTTGGGCCGAAAATTTGAAACAATAAGGTAACCTCAACAGCTAAAATTATGATATATAGAAAGGGGAAAAAATTCAAAAAGAACTTGAATAGCTATAAACAGTAATTATCTTCACTTGCTGTAACTTGTACACGACTAACAGCATACCTATGTGCTTTCCAACATGACAAATGGAAGCTTCTGAGAGGGTTCTTTTTTCTACAAAAACAAAAACAAAAAAAAATCACACCATTATAAAGAAGTAATGGGATACTGACTGGATATAAATACATTTACTTAAGTTTAACTCATCGTGAAGGACACCTTACCGTTAAGATAATCACCCAGGTCCCCACCATTGCAGTACTCCATGACCAAGAAAATGTCACTCGGAGTCTCACGGTAATCGTACAGCTGTACAATGTTGGACTGCTTCAGATCCTGATCGTGGGTGTGTTAAGATTACGACGGTAAAAAAAGAGAGAAAAGATAAGAGTATGCAGTCGCTATTCGTAGTCTATTGCGCTACACCCTTTTTTCATGGCAGGAGTACTCTATTCTTGCTTACATGTAATAGGAACCCAACACCATTGATTTGCTATTGTCAGATTGCTAGACCCCCCACAGGCACCCTAGCTGGGATAAAGTGTCCGGCCAATTAGAACATGAAGAATATCAGTCTTACAAACTACCCCGACAACTATAAGTCTATTCATGTTCACTTGGGCCTTCGTTATCTGGCTATAACTTGACCACAATAATTATATCAACTAATTTCAAATACCACTAAATTTCAATAATTTTCAAACACCATAAATTAACAGCAAATTTCATTCATCTTCTGTTGGTGGTTAACTGTTCTTCACCAGTCACAATCTCTGCGTTTGTCTTGTAACCGCAACAAAGCAAGTCTACTTCTGGAGGTGAATGTGGGTTTGTCTGCTATGTTAAGTATTGTGAGTGCAACAAAGCAAGTCTACTTCTCAGAGGTGAATGTGCCCAATAGACTTAGATCACTACTTAGTGGTCAATGGAACCACATGAATACTATCAAGTGTATCAAAAAGCGGCAAGCAGGCCACACTGTGCCCATAGCAACCTGGGCCAACAATCAGCTGATGTTTATCTTTATGTGGTTAATGGCAGATTCAAAAGTCATTTACTGCTACAGAATAGCACATACCAAATGCAATGGCACCATCACCATTACAAGATAGCTATGGATTGTAATTAGTGGCTGCTATTATGAAATTATCAGTGATTTCACCAAAGCTTCTATTTATATGTACGTAGCTGGTATTGCACAACCATGTGAAATTCCATACCTTGAGGATGGCAATCTCCTTCTGACGAATGTTAGAGAGTTTTCCTGGCACAGACTTCAGAGTGATTTGCTTTATCGCCACAAGCTGGTTGGACTAGATTGACGTGTATGTGTGTGTGTGTGTGTGTGTGTGTGTGTGTGTGTGTGTGTGTGTGTGTGTGTGTGTGTGTGTGTGTGTG
>CAXIPT010000007.1:1945418-1969766 GCA_964030475.1 Tethya wilhelma | reverse complement strand
TGTGTGTGTGTGTGTGTGTGTGTGTGTGTGTGTGTGTGTGTGTGCTACACAAGCAATCAACAACCTCAATTCAAGCTAATCTCAAAACCACAAAAGCAGCCATGCAAAAAACCACAGTTGTCTTAACACCCTCAAACTACTCCCTGGTGAGATACCTCCAGCTAAGATTCCCACAACAAAATGGAGAATGGCAAGACTTATGTAGCTGACAGAGAGACAAAGCTTGTAAGAGGACAAAAGGAACACAATGCTTTACATGTCTTCCTCTAGACGGATGGTGCCACTAAGAATGTAACATTCACATTCATCCATCACTAGAAATATTTGGCCTTGTTGCACTTTTGCCGATCACTGCTACACAAGTTATACACAAAACAGCTGAACATCACGAGCAAATGAAGCACTTGGCTCACACAAAATACACTACAGCCTCCTCTGTAGTGTATATGGCAGCTTGTAGGAAGTCATTGAGGAAATTATGGTACTTTGAATTATATGGCGCATGGCTACAAGGCCCAAGCTTTGAGTGTAAGTGTTCATATTACAATTTCAAGGAAGAAAGGAAGTGAAGAAGGAAGGAAAGGGTAGATTTCAAGAAATACATAATTTCTCTCAACGAATATTTATCACATGTACATGATCACTAATCAAATACAGGTGAAGTAGGTAGGGGGACACAGCATGACTCATAGATAGATAAAAGGTCATGGGATGTTTAATACTCTCCACATAACAACCTATATTTTAAATCTGACAGAACATAACAACTTACAGCTTTCCTCCTGCCTCTGAACACCAGAGCAAATGCCCCATGGCCCAAGATATCCCCCTGATTGTACTCAAAATCCCCCACTGAAGGCATTTTTGGGGCACACAACGCACTCAAGGGGAGCCTGGGCACTTTATCAACGTTGTGTGACCAGACACCTCAAGTTAGCCTGTGAAGAAGATGGGTGCGGCTTTGCCTGTATCAACGAAACAGTCCTCTAGTGTAAAAATGGTCCAGTAGATTTTCATTTGTTAGCTGGGCTCACTTGTTAATAATCAGCTGATTGTGACTACCTTCGTAGCGTAGGTCCATATCACTGTCGTTTTTTATAGGACATCATGATTCAACAACTGGTACTCAACTTCGTGACTTGACAAATATAAGAAAACACGAGTGTGAAAATTGGTACACTCCCAATAGTAACTAACTAAATTCACAGGGACTACTCTGAATGATCTAGATAAATCTGCTGCTGTATCAACTGGTGTCAACAGCAGCGTTTTTAGGTTTTTGTTTACGTGCATGAAATATTTTCGTGGATGATGTAATAAATTCGTTAAAATGCATGATTGACCTGATTTACGGTATCTACTCCTTATTTCGCGCTGGCTTTTTCAAAAATTCAAACCTGTTTGAAGAAGTAACGGTACTTTGTACAAAACCTGTTTTTGATACCTGTTCTTGTGCGGAGGCTAATATGTAATCATGGCTTCCACGTCCGTCCCGTCCTTGAACGCTACCGGGCAACAGACCGAATCAGATCAGATTTACAACGCTTCACCGTTACGACACAAACCACTTGAAGGTGCTAAAAAGTGAGGATCATGCCCGAGGTAGCAGAGAATAGCCTAGAATGGTCTACGCCACCAAAGAAGATGAAGTTGGACGCCGACGAAGCTGGCGGCGAACGTGACGACGGCACGAGCAGCGAAGAGACGGCGGCATCCCCTACGATCAGTTGGGAGGTTGAAGGTCCATCTGAATTCAGACCGGATCAGCTGGGTAACATGGGCAAAGAACAGGAGCAATTTAGAGTCTTCTACGATGTAAGCAGCATAGAACTTTATATAAAAACAGGTGTCAACCATAGATAACAGAGACTTGCCACATGCAACAATTTTCTCACAGTCTGAACATATGCAATTTATTTGTTTTACCCTCCAACAGGAAAACGACCCTCGTTATCCTATTGTGAAGAAGACTTACACAGAGATGACTAAATTGCAAACAGTAGAATCAGCTACTGCAAGGGTATGTACTACAGTACTATTTCTTGCATGAGCAAGAAATGAGATTGCTTCAATGATTTTGTCACAATGCTCACATATTTTACATGTGTATGTGTTATTATCACTGTCCCACTCATTATTGACTTGTACTGGGGAATTTCTGGCAGCCATTTGATCTTTTGTGCTCTCAAAGCTGCCATTGGTCAACTATGGCTCCACCAAGTCCATCTTTGTTTTGTTTACTACTGAACAGCTCTGAGTCTGAGTGTGTGTGTATATGATGAATATTGTCTTGTTTTTTAATTTGTTCACAGCTGGCAAAGTGGGGCAAGCTGAACAAGTGCAAGATGCCCATAATGGAGGCATTGATGAAGCTGGACAACATTGTTGATGAGTCTGACCCTGATGTAAGAATACACAACTTTGAGATTTCCCCACTCAAAATAACTGTTCCGTTGTTTACTGTGACTCTCAATTGTATATTGATTCTATTGCTATTGTTCACAAGGTTTCCCCCCAACTCTCTCTCTCTCTCTCTCTCTCTCTCTCTCTCTCTCTCTCTCCACTTGTAGACTTCACTGCCTAATTCGTACCACTGCTTTCAAACAGCCGAAAGGATACGTGAGGCTTACCCAAGCCCTGATATGGACTGGTTTCATCTTACGGGTCTCATTCACGATATCGGAAAGATCCTGGCCTTCTGGGGAGAGCCACAGTATGCTGTCGTGGGTGATACCTTCCCGGTTGGTTGTGCCTTCTCAAGGAAGTGTGTGTTCTACGAACTCTTTGATGCAAACCCCGACCACCACAATCCCAAATATAAGTGAGTGGAGTGTAATTTAATTTCCAGACCTGGCACAACGTGAATGAACTCTGGTCTAGCTAGACTTAGCTTTGTAAACCAGGCCTTCTCCACTTTGCTTTTTGCTAAGCACAGGGAGGACCTGGTGTACAGGCTAAGGCTAGACCATAGATAGTGTAGGCTAAGTCTAGACTGAGAAAATATGTGAAGTTTGCCTGAGTCTTGATATAGACTGGTTACATACACTCCTTGGAGACAATGACTCTCTGGCTGTCATAGTCTAGACCATTTTTCAGCACTTCTAGGGTAGAGGTGTACAGACTCAAGTTCATGTTGACAGGTCTACTTAATTTATTGAACCATAGTTCAATAATTGAAGGAAGAATTGGGTATGCTATTTGTGTTGTGTGTATATCTGTATATGAGGTATTGATTTCCTTTGCTGGTGGTCATGTGAGACAATTGAGCCCACAGAAGTATGCACAGTTCAGCCTGTTCAAAGGGAAGCACTTCATTCCTTTCACATAAACACTGCAATACACACAGGAAACCCGTACCATAATAACTATTGGTGTACTTTCCTTACCTGGCCATTGTTGGTTATGATCACAGTAGCCCATTTCCACGGGACATTTCAACAACTGACAAAGATTCCCTAACTCATCAACAACAAAAACAATAAACCAACTTTTTTTGGCAATAACAGAACAGACTACAAGGAAACTATTTTCCTCATTAGACAGTGGTTAACTCTAGGCCACCTTAGTTTAGGGGGGAGGTATAGCTTGACATGGAGCGTACCACAAATCAAGAACAATCAAGNCTCTCTCTCTCTCTCTCTCTCTCTCTCTCTCTCTCTCTCTCTCTCTCTCTCTCTCTCTCTCTCTCTCTCCCTCCCTCCCTCACAGTACAAAGTATGGCATGTACAAACCCAACTGTGGTCTAGACAACGTCACCATGTCCTTCGGTCATGACGAGTACCTCTACCGAGTGTTGGTGGGTAACAACTGTAAGCTACCGGAGGAGGCCCTCTACATCGTGAGGTTCCACTCCTTCTACCCGTGGCACACCGGAGGGGAGTACGACCACCTCTGCAACGACAAGGATAGGAAGATGATGTCGTGGGTGAGGAAGTTCAAGTAAGTTTGATTTTTTCTGTCTTTATTTTACTAGCTATTGTGTGAATTGGGTCCAGTTTAATATTCATGGGGAGGGAGGAAGAGAGAGAGAGCCTGGAAGTGCATGAGGTCACAAACTTTAAACCTAGCTGCAACTTTCTTTCATCATCACGTACTGTACTAGCTGTCTGTGTATGAGCATTTGAACCGATTATAAAGAGCTCTAGGAGGCTATAATGAAGCACGCTCCTTTCACTCGTATTGTGCATGTGTAGGGATTGATCTTCTTGTCTCGGTTGAATCAATCTCTCTCTTTCTCCCCTTCTTTCTTTTTTGTAACACAGCAAGTTTGATCTCTACTCCAAGGCAGACAAGGAGCCAGACATCCCCAAGTTGAAGGAGTACTACCAACAGCTCATTGACAAGTACATTCCAGGAGATCTTTCCTGGTAAAAGATTTCTCATAATATAAATTATTTTTTGTTTTTGTTTTTGAATGAAACATTGCAATCCCATGCAAACAACTGGTCAGCACAATCAATACTAACAAGAATCATTTTTTGTTTGTTTGTTTTTTTTTTTGCAAATCATGCATGTGCACATATAAATTTTCTGCACAGCTTCCAATATTTTATGTACTTAACTCAGATGCGATAATTTATGGAAGTATCTTCTTCACGTTTATGTTTATTTATTTTGTCAGCAGTCGATGATCAACTGCTAAAAAAAAATTGTGTTACTGTCTGTTTAATATATTTACTGCTTTAAAATTCAGTAATGTACACAATAATAGCTACTATTAATTTTAATTTTTAATTTTAGAATCTCATTAACTTTTCTAGTTTCTTTATGGGCTGGATGAGTCCTCTCTCTCCAGATTGTGTTGAGTGAGCACCACTGGCAGCTGCCACCTTGGTCTTGAAGAGCTCTATCAGTGCATGCTGTTCACTGCGCTTGAGACCCTGAGAGAGAGAGAGAGAGAGATGTACGTGAGGGAGTGTGCAAGAGCATGGCGTCAACAAACCTTCATTTCTAAAATCTTCTGAAAGTTGCTGACATCAGCATCTCCTTGCATCAGTTTGCTGTAGCTTGCAATGAAAGCCTCAGCTTGCTCATGAGGGGCCATTACCACCTACACAGACAGAGATACACAAGATTAGCTCTACAACTGTTGTCATGGGATGTAGGAGGACACNTGGGATATCTCTCTCTCTCAGCATTCAATTGACATTACAATGCTTTAGAGAACTTTGACCTCATGTAAAATCTCCTCATTTAAATTAACACTGGTTAGATGTCTGTAGGTGTGAAAAACGTCCCCAGCTCAGAGGATCAACTTTGTACTTCACTTTTGCACATCTGGTCCACTGAATAGACTAAGTCAAAAGTGAGGTCAAAGGACACTTCTTTCAAGTGAGATGTATTAATTTTGGTGGGGAACTTTTACATAAGGTCAGAATACTCATGTAAAATGTTCCCATTATTAATATTGCACCATTATGGCATATAACTGGGAGGATTTAGAATAAAAGGGTGCTAAACAATAGCGCCTGAAAATTTTTGGAAGCCACGCCCACTTTTGGTAATGTGACTCGGTCGAGCACGCGTAAGGTATGCTTAGCTTTTCCCAGCGTTAGCTGTGAGAACTTGAACGTCTACAGAGACTATATATTGTACAGCTAGCAATGTTAGTTTATAACTAAACACAAGTAGAAAAGTACAAAAATTTGTTGTGTAAAATAATCGCTACTGCTTTACTGCCAAACGCGAAGTGACTAACTATATTCATGACACTTTTGCGAGCTGGAGGGGGTGCTCGAGCACCCGGAGCACGCCCTCTGAATATGCCCCTGTTCCATGTGACATAAAAACTTGCCATGATTGAATCAGGGTACAAGTCACGTAAAATTCCCCATGATTAACCCATGGAATGGCCCTCTCCCCTTGAGTTAATCCTGGCAATTCTCTAATTTTATGTAAAAAAACTGTAGAACCAGCTTTTATAGACTATAAATTATTGCTGTTGTGTAGGTGTTGCGGGCCACCCCCTCACCCCCTCTCAGACGTCTGGCCCGCGAGACTAATGTGTAGGCATGTCCCTATCATACGTACGGTAGTACGTATAGTAGGAATGGGCCGACCGTCCCATTGACACAATACAAAATGTTCATGCTTATAAACTTTCAGGGAAAGAAAGCTAAGCCTTCAAATGCATTTAATAGCCTCCCACAGACAGTTAGCTTACTGTATTAACCAAGAAGACTGGTAGAAAGCTTCTAGAGCACTCTGGAGAGAGCGCTCGCGAGAAGCCACAAGAGTGCAATTTTGTTCTCCTTCCTTCCTTCCTTCCTTCCTAACTGACTTACTTGAACGCGATTTCCAGACAAACAAAAGGCATTAAGCCAACTTTAACCATATAGTGAGACTTTATTTCATCTGTAGTACGTCCTTTTCGACTCGTTTGCTGGCGAAAATGCAGCAAACAAAATCTAGACAGCTTTGAAACTCTTGATATAAAATACTGTACTTTTTATTTAGCCATTTTGATGTTGGTAAAGATCGTCAATAGACCACGTGGCTTGCATGCACATAATGCGCATGCGCATCAAATGTATACCTTTTTAGAGACTGACTAGTCTCTGCTGTGTGATTGTCTCCATGCAATTGAGCACCTTGGTGTTTAAAAAAGTGAATGAACAAGTAGTAAAAATTTTATAAAAATGAGAAGTGTAGGAATGGGCAGTGCAGTAAAAAGCAATGAAACAAGGCAAGTCTCTGAATTTCGGCACATGACTACCTCATTTTTTGTGCCCTATTCTTTGTGTATCTACATTCTAAATGCTTGTTACTTCATCCAAATTAGTCAAGTGCATGATTGCCATTGCATTGACTCATGAGCCAAACGACCGGCATTTATAATGATGGAATTCAAATTTGCAATTCACTCATGAAAATGAAGTAGTCATGTGCCGAAATTCAGACACTTGCCTTGTTTCATTGCTTTTTACTGCACTGCCCATTCCTACACTTCTCATTTTTATAAAATTTTTACTACTTGTAGCTATTTGATGCCCTGTAGGCTGTACTATTGCAATGCAAATTGTTTTGACAAGGCTTACTAACTTAGTACAAAGTAAATTTACTTATTGTGGAGTACATTAGTGTTATGCATCATAAACCAATTTGTGTCATTTCTATGACAGTAGATCAAAGGAAGTGGTACAACTAGAAACCCCCAGAATCACTCACCTGTGTCCAACAGTGATTTAACTTAGACCACAGTGCTTTAACTGAAGCCACAGTGCTTTAACCCACCCACGCGCAGTAGTAAATGACACAAACACTTATATCACATGTGTATCGGGATGTACCTGGTTTTAAAGCATTCAACCCTCAGGTGCTTTGTGCCCTCGTGCTTTAGGAGTTGTGCCTACGTCACGTATTGTGCACGTAATTCCTGCGTGCAGAATATAGGCCATTGTTAGCATGAGCCTCCAAGCTCTTTAAATTCAGCCAATGCTCATGAAAAGCTCTATTATTACTCTTCACTAGTTTTTTGCCTTACCCAGCTACTTTTTTCCTAGCTGCTGCGGTGCACTTGTTTTCAATGCTAAATATCTGCGCATTCTCGATTGCAAATACGTTGACAAAAAATGTGCGCTTCTCCGTAAGTGTGCGAAAAAGTTACATTCCGATGACGTATTTTGACCAATCAAATTGAGTTTTTTTTTTTTTTTGGGCCAGGAATTCAAAAAAATTGGTTGTGTAATTACTTCCGTGAAACTGCGCCTTTAATTGATTACTTTTTGCATCCAATTATATACAAGTTATAAAAGTTATTATGATTGATCATATGTTAATTATCTCGGTTTTCTCCAACACGCATGTTTGTCATGCAGTCTAATTGCTTTAAATTTAATTGACACTCACAAACTTAGCTACACAGTCACATAATAAGAATGTGTCAAAATGCATAATTCATAGTAACTATATATTGTGCACTCAAATACATGTACATTAATTTTAATAATAGAATTCAGCTACTCAGAAAGTTCCAGTGAATGAAGAAAATGGTGTTGAACTTTTCTGGAGAGCACCTGATTCTGTGGAAGATGTCAGGCAGCTTCCAGAAAGTCTTACATTCTGGTTAGTACATGTGGTAGTTGAGTTTTTTAGAGTATATAGCCATTAATATTAGTTTAATACTAGTTTGGGGAAATTATAATAAAAAATTATGCTATCTGTACAACTTTATAGGTTCACTATAGTCCAACAACAACAAACATTCTTCTTTCCCATTAGAGGACCCACTCTGGTGAGTTATACAGTTTAGTTTACTAACTGAAAAACCTCCGAATCTATAAATCATACAGTATTGTATAATTATTCTGAGCAAAGCAAGCTAGGCTATGTTTAAGTTCAATTGTCAGTGACCATTTTCATGGACAACATGGTGGATGAAAATATTCTTGTTAATTTTTGGTAAATACATGTATATGATCGTGTTATAATGGTCAAGGGTGTCTACTTAATTTCATACAGGCACGCAGTAACGATTCATGCATGATAGCTACAACTATGGAGCCAACTACGGTAACCACAACGGTTATTGATGATGAAGGTAGTGATCAATGTGTTAAACACACACTATTAATATATATTATTGTTTGTCTAATTGATTTCGATTGACTTATGCATGGCTGTCAGACCGTGTTATCGCCACTGCATGTGTGTGGCAATTGATCATGCATGCGGCATAATTTTAATGCTGAATGCAGCTATATAGTGCATGCAATGCATACTTGAACATATATATTTTATGCACATGCCACTCATATACATATGTGATGGTGTGCACACAGATATGGATGTACTCAATGACAGACTCGTAAGAATCCTTGGAGAACAAGTAAGTATACTTAATACCTGTAGTTGCAAATGCTATCACAGTTATAATATTATAGCGGTGACATTAATATAAACTTAGTGATGCATTGTTTCCTTCCTCTCATCTAGTTCACGAACGATACTTATGGTGATCTGTCTGAAGATTTGTCACAGACATTGGCTTTATCTCAGAATATAACCAGTGATCAAAATTCAGGAAACCTAGGAGATGTTGCTCGCTTTGTAAGAAATCTTGCTATTTTTGTCAACACCAGTGGAGTCACCATAGAACCAAGGGTATTTTTATAATGATTTTAATTACGTTCATGATCATGTACTCTGCATGCATGATGTCACTCGAGATTAAATTATTGATGTGATTTTATGGTTGAATAGGTTGTAAGAAGTTTAGTAGAAACTTTGGATTTTCTTCTTGTCTGGGATGAAGATGTTTTAAACAATGACAACAGCTCAGTGTAAGTCAATTGACACTGTTTGCATGTTAAGGGAATGTTTCAGATTGTCTCATTTTATATAGCCTTGTACAAAATGTTGAATTTGTGGCAGCTGTGTTTGCTGAGCAACTACAAAATGGCACCAACCAGACTTACGAACTCACAAACATTGTATTTTTTGCAGAAAATGTAAGCTTTTAAATGACTGCATGTTTACTCTTTGGGTCACTGTCAATGTGTATGTAATATAGACGGATTTGACGACTCTTCAAGACACGGGGAGAGGCTTCACTTTTAGTGAAGGTATTTTCATTCACTCTGTTTTGCACTTTAAATTTATCTACTAGCATTCAAATTTTTCTACAGGTGTTGGTGCAATTGGTGTTGAACTAAATGGTGATCAAGGTGTCGTGGCTGGCAAACTCACTCAGCAAGAAGTAGCTGCTGCAAGATTGCCAGCTTCACTCTTTCAAGAAATCACGGACAATAGAACAAGTATTGGGGTATTTTTTGCTGTCTATAGTGTCTCTTCTCTCTTTCCGGTTCCACAACCCCAAAAGATTACCAACACAAAGGAGACTGTTGTTGGATCTCGGATCTTAGCATCCACTGTGGGCCCAGGACTAGAGTTTGCCAATCTCACTGAAACAGTCTCTATTGTCCTGAGGCTCATAAGACCAGTAAGTATCAACTATAGTACATGTGTTTCAATATGATATTCTGAGTGCCATACTGTTATCTGGTTTCCTTTAGGAACCTCGTGATAATAATTCAATAGTATGTGTTTCCTGGAGCTTCCTGATCAATGAGTGGGTCACTGATGGCTGTGGTGAACCAATACCTTCAGATACAGACCCCAATGTCTTCACATGCAACTGTGATCACCTTACAAACTTTGCCATACTAGTGGTAAATTAATAATATTTTGGTGTGCACTTTTTAACCCTTGGTGCGCATGCGCAGCAGGGGTTATGGTAGTCGTTTTGTCTGTGTGTGTGTGTGTGTGTGTGTGTGTGTGTGCCAACTATATCTCAAGAACGGCAGCTCCAGTCTTCAAAAGCGGCATACCAAGGTAAAATAATCGAGATTATCTAAAAAAATTACACAAAGAATTTAACAAAAGCCTGTAGTTCCTGAGATCTGAGGCTTTTCAGCCTCTTTGAGCGCTAAGCTTCGAGGCCACACCCATAATTTTGGGGGACGAGCCTGAGCGAGCTTCATAGGATAGACAGTAGAAGCTTAGCTACTGATATGAAATGGCCTGAGGTCCTTTTACAAAGCAACAAAAGCCTATAGTTTCTGAAATCTGAGGCTTTTCAGCCTATCTGAGCTAAGCTTCGAGGCCACACCCATTCATCCTGTTAAAATTTTGGGGCAAGCATGAGGGGCGAGCCTGAGCGNGCACTGTTTGTGATGCCCATGAGCACCCCAGCGAACCGTGGTGCAATGTCCAAGTGGTTGATGTTGAAGCCAGCAAGAGCTACGCCCAGTGAGCCAACAGCCAGAGTGAGGAAGAGAACAGACGTGACAGAAGTGGTCCCCAAGTAGCCACAGATGAGCAGGAACGAACCTGCTCCTGTAAATGCTGCGAGTTTGTGTGTGTGTGTGTGTGTGTGTGTGTGTGAGAGAGAGAGAGAGAGAGAGAGAGAGAGAGATTTTCAAAAGCCAAATTGTCTTTTCATTCACAAACACACACTCACTTGGGTATATTGGGAGAGAGTATCCTCGACGAATACTCTCTAAGGTACTTCCTAAACAGCTGAGTCAGCTCCAACAGAGCTGGACCCGTCGAGAGAGAGGAGCACTGAACCAGACACTTCTTGTAGAAGACAAAGAGATCGGCTGCACTAGGCATCACCACTCCACTACCATCAGCTCCTGGCTTGGGTATGCCCCGAGATTTGACCTCTGACGCAAATTTCTCCAGGAGTTCACCAAGAGACCTATAAGAGGAGAAGAAGTTAGTTCAAGAGATTTTAACATTTACCAATTAATATACCATAAATCACAAAATTTTTGTGTCAAAAAATTTTTGTACATTAAATAATTTTTTATGTTAATAATTTGTACGTTATGCAGTCTCACCCACTATTTTGCAATGGGCGCATTTAAATTATGTGGGTTTACTAATTATTTTAGTACTTTACAGCGACTACAAAAATATCAACTACGAAATTTTCATGATTTCCAGTACTACATTTCAATCAGCTTTGTTCCCAGGCTTCTTGCAAAATGGAAATCGCTTCCTGGAAATATTTTTTACCAGCCATTTTCTCTTAGCCTAAGCTATATTTTGATAGCTACAGTACATTATCTGCTCTTTTCATCATTTACATGTAGAATGACAGATTATAATGTTTCCTAAAAGTGAAAGTCTAAGTAATTCCCTTGTTTTAGGTACAATAAAATTTACACTCATATCACTATGATGCATATCAATACCTACCTATCCTGAGACTGTATGTAGATACCTAGATGAGGCTCAAAACATCGTGATATCATGC
This sequence comes from Tethya wilhelma, assembly GCA_964030475.1. Taxonomy (NCBI): domain Eukaryota; kingdom Metazoa; phylum Porifera; class Demospongiae; order Tethyida; family Tethyidae; genus Tethya; species Tethya wilhelma. Next base: position 1,958,002 of record CAXIPT010000007.1, on the reverse strand, counting down.
CAAGGAATGGCGAATCTGGTTGGTGTCTTCTGGGTCGTCTCACCTGCACAATACACACACATGTTACATCACAATGACATCATACCAATGACATCATCCTTACAGTTCCTTCATCATCGTCGTCATCCAAATCTTCTTCTTCCTCTTCCTCTTCTTTCTTCTTTTCTGGAGGTTTTGCCGGCTGCAGCTAACAAAAATCAAACAGACAACGTCTCAACAGAAGATAAAAAACAAGGACAAAAAGAGAGTGCTCAAGGAGAAAGAACGCACCCAGCATAAACGTAATACCACTTATAAGAAACAAAATAATACCGTATAGTGGGTAAATTTGCATGTTGTTTATATGCGCATGCATGCGTATAAAACTGTTTGGCGATTTTTAATTTGGCAACTGCAGAATAGTTCGCCAATTCGCCAAATTTACCCGCTATATGATAATTTTTTTTTATAGTTTAAAGTGCTACTGCTACTTACTGACTCCATATACTTGCTGTTGGCAAACCTCTGAGCAAGAAGCTTCTCGAAGGACGTTGTCTTTTGGATGGCAAAGAGGAGCAGCTTCACCTCCAGATCACCCTCTCTTGACTTCATCAAGTTGGAGAGGTCAGTCCTTGAAGAAGAGATGGGTGAAAAAGAAGGTTGACTCAAGGGGACATATACATGTAGCATACGGTGCTCTTTATAGAATAATCACATCTATCAGGAATTCACCAGTTAGTAGAAATACAGCACCCTACAAAGATTCTGCTCTACAAAATGGGTGTGGCCTCCAGAGGCAGGCATTAATACCAGAGAAGGTATGATATGAGTGCACCTTTGCTGACTCAGCACAAAGGTGCATGTGATCAAATCCCATTGCAAAGTATTGAAATCACGTGATTGGTATGCCATCAAGAGAGAAATTCAGCAAAGGCATACCCATGTTCTACCTCAGAGGAGGTACGACACGTGAGTGTCAATTTAATGCTTTTGCTGACTCAGCATGGCAGGTGCACGTGACCAAATCTGATACCAAACTATAGTGGTCACATGATTGGAATGCGCTAATTGACACTCGCGTGTCGTACCTCCTCTGGTTCTACCTCATTCCCCTACGCTATGATCCTAATTCATCTGAAATCCCATTCTAGTTACCTGGTGTTGTTACAGAACTCAATGGACACTCTCTCTGGTATGCCCCACTCTGGGGGGAAGATGAGCACACACTCCTCCTCGTAGGTCACAAGGGTCCGTCGCAGCCAGGCGTACCGTCTGTCCACCTTATCAAGCCATGCCCCCTCCAGACTCTCGTGGAACATCACCTCATACTCGGAGAGTTGGAGACGAACAAACCATGCTATTAGCTCCTCCCTGTGAGTAGAAGTCAAAGGTTAAAATCAATATGATAATTTCACTGAGAGAGAAAGAGTGTGCGTGTGTATGTCAAATGCCCATGAGTTTTAGTAGCTCAGTGGTAAGAGCATTTGACTAGAATTCGAAAGACCTAGGGTTCGAATCCCAGCTAGCTAGACCTCAAGATTTTTTCCAGTAAATTTTCATGATTACACACTCTCTCACACACACACCTGACTCTGCCACCCAAGATGTCCATGACAAGACAAGCGTCGTGAAGTTGAGCCTTTGTTCCTTTCTGTGTGCAAACAAGCCAAGGTCATTGACAGCAACAAAGAACCACTTACACACNACACACACAGGGGCTACAGCTGTCACAATGGTGTACTTACAGGAGCTCCCTTCACTGAGAAGGACTTTTCAAAGTCCACTCTGATCTGCTGGCCCAAGTCATACTGGATAGAGTCCAACCTGTGATATACAATACATAATTATAGTAAAGTATTCGTATATTGGTAATTCTGGGGGGAAAATTTGCTGTCACTTATATTTTACAGTTTGAGGTACTTGACGATTCGTGAAAATACACTGAACAATATTAGCGACATACTAAACTGTGAAAAATAGATATACTGAAGCAAACAAAAAAGAAAAATTCTAGACGTAAAGTACTTGTACATCACTTCCAAAGTATAAGACAAAAGCACATGATGTGAAGAAGGGTTACATGACAAGCCTAGCATTCATTACCTGTCGATCAACTGCTTGATTTGAGGAATAGAGCGATACTTGGAGAACTCCTCCACCACCCCCATGGCCCCTTGGAGCTGGGTGGTCACCTCCGAGTAGTTCCTCTGACGATAGTTCACCCTGGAGGGAGACAAAGAGAGAGGTAACATCAAATCAAGGTCTCTTCAAGAGATCTTCTCCCACAAACAAAATAGTACCAGAAAAGTGATTGTTACAAACTAGTCTCTCGTAGCCAGGCCCCTTTCGCTCTGCCTATACGGAACCATATAAATGGGGTCTGGCTACACAAGACTAGAGTTAAGGACTGCACCACACACATATGTAGATATCCATTGTACTAGTCTTTCCCAGGTCACTTTAATGACAATCTAAACCAAATATAATTTTGGAAGATTGTCCTCAAACTACGCAGCACAAGAAGGCACTGAGAATGAGGCTATACACTCATAAACCAGTAAACAACTCACAAGAGCTGCTCTAAATTGGCAATCAAAAATCTGAGTCTCTCCAGAGTCCTGATGGAGTCTGTCAGATGCTTCTTGGCATTGTCCAGCTGCTTGATATCCCTTGTGATCTTCATCACCATGTTTTCCGACTGCTCTGCCTTGTCCTTGATGTTTCTGATGCGTCCAAACAGCTCCTGTATAGCTTGTTGCGCCTCCTCTAGCGCCTGTCTTCCATCGTGACCGGTGTCGGCTTGACCGCGGACCACTCCTCGTATCTCTTCATCCAGCTGCTGTATTTGGACTCGTACGTGAGTTACACGATCATCAATACCGGCCAACGACTGAGTGATGTATGAACATGAGAGCATTAAACAAACAGAGATGGTATTATAATACCAAATAGCATGCATACACAAGGCATGGGGAGATATACAGTGAAATATTAAAGTTATCAATATATCCAGTGTTTGCAAGCTAGGTGGGTGGCTTTCTAACTGACCTGCTCATTTGGGAAAATTTCATTGATATAGTCTATTGGATTGAAGTCTTCTTTGTCCAGCGGGTTGCTACTGGGGCAAACCTGAACAAAACATAAAATGAACCATATGCTACCAGAGTCAAATGATTCGAGCATAATTGGGTGTATGATACATTTTGGACCATAAATTACGTAGTCCAAATGCTCTAATATCATTTGTTTACCTCTCTGATAGCTTCCTCTACCTCGGGAGAGTATAAGACCGCCTCTAGCTCGCTGGACCAGCTGGCTAGAAGCAAATCTTCGTCGGAGTCTTTTCGTTGAAGTTGAGCCATTGGTGGGCTTTGATTAGAAAGCAAACGCCTCAAATATTATGGGCGGGGCTGAGGGTGGAGTGCCAGTGCAATACGTGCACCCATTCTCATAAATTTTGCTTGTAGATTTTGTGCATTGATCATCTCATAAGAGATCAAATGCATGGACCCAAATTGCATGCATGGTAAATTTAGAGAAAATCGACAAATATGTTGACAGCGTAAACATTATTATGAAAATTGACATACTGAAACATGTAGCATCCAAGATTTTATTATGCATGCTTATTGTACAGAGCTAGCTATATATAGGTTTATATTCCTGTGTATATTGTCTACTTTCGCCTAGATACAGCAGTACTAGTTCCAGATCCATTTGTGTAAGCTCCTCCCACTGATTGGTTGCTGAAATTCTTGCCATTACCATGGTGATTGTGGTAATGATCGTAACCTAGTATCATCGGTGAGGCCTTGTGCTTCTTTGACCTAGTGAGGCTCCACACTCCCACCGCACAGACAGCAACTGCCACACCACACACAATGTAGAACAGCAGACTCTTCCATGAGCTGGCTGCTAGATATGGGGGAGGAAGAGGATTGGAGGTTAGCAAGTGTAAGAAATTTATTAAAGAAAAATGAAAAAGGTGGAGAGAATTTTTCCTATATACTTGTGCAACAATATTGAAAGCTAACCTTTTTTATTAGTAGCCTGAGGGTATGATCGCTCTTCATAGATCTGTTCTTTTGAACCTGGATATAATATCAGAATATCACAATTGGTATAATGCACATAATATACATCTGCATACATGAAAATCCAAACAACCTAACCTAAAGAAACCCTACCAAATTGTCCCAATGCCTGCTCAGCAGGGCTGAGGCAAGTATCTAATAAATTGGCAAAAGGTCAAGCCACTCTGGTGCCTAATCTTGAGAACTATAGGACTGGTAAGTTGAAAAACTCTCTTGTCCCATGGGAACTCGTACACTATGCTAGCTGCAACACACTGCAACAGGCACAANGACAGCGTAAACATTATTATGAAAATTGACATACTGAAACATGTAGCATCCAAGATTTTATTATGCATGCTTATTGTACAGAGCTAGCTATATATAGGTTTATATTCCTGTGTATATTGTCTACTTTCGCCTAGATACAGCAGTACTAGTTCCAGATCCATTTGTGTAAGCTCCTCCCACTGATTGGTTGCTGAAATTCTTGCCATTACCATGGTGATTGTGGTAATGATCGTAACCTAGTATCATCGGTGAGGCCTTGTGCTTCTTTGACCTAGTGAGGCTCCACACTCCCACCGCACAGACAGCAACTGCCACACCACACACAATGTAGAACAGCAGACTCTTCCATGAGCTGGCTGCTAGATATGGGGGAGGAAGAGGATTGGAGGTTAGCAAGTGTAAGAAATTTATTAAAGAAAAATGAAAAAGGTGGAGAGAATTTTTCCTATATACTTGTGCAACAATATTGAAAGCTAACCTTTTTTATTAGTAGCCTGAGGGTATGATCGCTCTTCATAGATCTGTTCTTTTGAACCTGGATATAATATCAGAATATCACAATTGGTATAATGCACATAATATACATCTGCATACATGAAAATCCAAACAACCTAACCTAAAGAAACCCTACCAAATTGTCCCAATGCCTGCTCAGCAGGGCTGAGGCAAGTATCTAATAAATTGGCAAAAGGTCAAGCCACTCTGGTGCCTAATCTTGAGAACTATAGGACTGGTAAGTTGAAAAACTCTCTTGTCCCATGGGAACTCGTACACTATGCTAGCTGCAACACACTGCAACAGGCACAAACACACACACACACACACACACACACACACACACACACACACACAACGTACGTTCCCTGTAGTCCACCTGAATCCATGCTTCTTGTACATCTTCAACAGCATAATTGGAACTCAACTGACAGAGATAGCTCCCAATGTCAGAGAGCTGAAGATCATTTATCACAAGTTTGAACATCTTTATTTCGCTGTTTGGTTTAGCTCCTTCAACGTCCATGATGTATTTAGAATGTCCCTCTTCGATTTGCGACCCGTTTACCCACCAAGCGACCTTTGTACCGGCATCAGGTGAGGATTGAACAGTGCATGTGAGCTCTCCGGGCTTACCAAGGTCCTCAGCACCGTTGAGAACAAACTCTGTTGTGTAGATAATGTGAGGGGGCTCTATAGAGAGAATTATACAGAGACATGATGTATAATGGTATTGTTATTTAAAGGTGATCAAAAAGAAAAGTCAATATACATATTATGAGGACTTAAGGACACGGCTACGCAGCAAAGTTAAATCAAAACCTGGAACTTGATTCTGATCTCTCTCTCTCTCCTCATTTTTATTTGCTTATTTTTGTGACGATTGTTTGTGTGTGTGTTGTTCCCCCTTTCCCCCATTGCGCCTATGGTGGCGTGGAAATGAATAATAATAATAATAATAAGCTGGTTATGAATGCTGAAATTCCCAATTGCAAGCTTGGAAGGAAAAAAAAGAAAGAAAAACATGAGCAGTACCTCATTCTCCATTCACTTAATTCATTAAGTAACAACAATACCATGGAGCGTTTGCACCAAACTTAAACCTGATTCTACTACCCTGACTATTCAGTACTACTGATGTCTCAAAATTATAACAGTATATATACACACACTAATTCTGTTAGTTACCCACCATAGACTTTCACAGAGACTCTCTTTTCCATCGTCTCCACCAGTTCCCCCTGGTAGCAGACCTCGGCGGTGCACATGTACTCCTCCTCCTGGGCCTCCATGACTGCTGCGTAGGAACGAGTGGTCGTTTCACTCAGTTGACGTCGAATCTGTTTGGGCAGGTTGACACCGTACACCGTCTTAATTGTTGAGAAATTGGAGGGGTATCCTTTCACGAGGCAAGTCAGGTCAAAGCTCTCTCCGTAATGTACAAATTCGTCGCTTGCTTCAAACGACATCTCAGGAAGAACTGCACAAGAGGATTAACAAAATTTAAAAACACCATTACAAAAAAATAAATAAATAAAATTCACCACTATCTTACGAAGAACTGGATAAGAGGATTCAAAAAATAAAATATTGTAAAACAATATCAGGAAGAGCTAGAGATAAAGGATTGACAAATTTTAATAATACAAGAATAGGCCTACTATCTGGAGAATAGCTATAAGGATTCACAAAACGATTGCAAAACATCACACGCACACCATTGTATACTTGTCGAACGAGAATTTGGACGTGGAACAGACAACATGTCGTGTTGGGTTAACAATACATATGGCCCACCCAGTAATTAATTTCAACACAATAATAACATGTTATCGACTTACTCGTTACGTTGTACAGACACTGAGGACCGTCTGGTAAACACTGACACATATATTGTCCTCCATTGCTGTAGTCCACAGAAGGAANTTTCTGAAATCTGAGGCTTTTCAGCCTATCTGAGCTAAGCTTCGAGGCCACACCCATTCATCCTGTTAAAATTTTGGGGCAAGCATGAGGGGCGAGCCTGAGCGAGTCCCATAGCACCTGCTTATTGATACACACTCATCCAACTACATTATACAGAAATAACAATATAATACTAGACTACACAATAAACTGCTATAATATATCAAATACCATCAAAATACTTATAAGATTCAGTATGTACCCCGCACCAAGGGTTGTGCACCTTGGTGCCTTCATTTTAAAGTGTAACTATTCAATGATAGTTACTGACAATAATTATTGTTTGATGCATGCACATAGCCCCATGCTATTATACCTAACCCTAGCTGAATTTCTACAATCTCTTGCCATTCTTCTTGTAGGATATTTGTACTAGAGTATCAGATTGTGAAACCAATCCAGTTCTAGAGAAGGTGCTATCCTTTATCACTTGGATTGGTGCTGGTATTTCAATGGTCTGTCTAATAGTCACCATCAGCACTCTGGTTTCCTTCAAGTGAGCTACTTATTAAAATCAGTCATATGTTACACATCTGTTATGTCATATCTTTTTAGAAAACTGCGTCAAAGAGACGTCTCCAAATATCACATCCAGCTCTCCTTTGCCATTTTCTGTATGCTACTGGTGTTTGTTGTTGGAATTGAACGAACAGAAGTGACAGGTGGATGTGTGGTAGTTTCATTTCTCATCCACTACTTCACTTTGGTGGCTGTGATGTGGATGGGAGCAGAGGCACTACTCATGTTCCAGAAACTGGCCATTGTTTTTGTGCAAATCACCACCAAGTACATTGTTATAGTGTCACTAGTTTGTTGGTGTAAGTTACAGTAAATATACAGCAGTATAAATTATAACAATAATTTCATTCTCTCTCTCTCTCTCTCTCTCTCTCTCTCTCTCTGGAGACTCACACTATTAGCAAAGCAATGTTTCTATCATTTATATACCCTTTTCTTTATTGCCATAAAATTTTGTACACTTGAAAAGAATATAAATCTCTCTTGTAATCACTTTCATTTTTTGCATTATGTACAGTGTTACCTCTCATTCCGGTAGTGATTCCTCTCATTGTGGAATTGGCCCTTGATACAAACACTTGGGACATTGTGATCAAGAATTACCAATTGTAAGTTTTATTCACATGATTCTCTACAAGGCTATATCTTATGCGAATTATAATAGTTATTTTTTATTGTTGTGCATTAATTTAGTTGTTTTCTTAACCATACTGGAGCATTCTTTGGAGCATTTCTTGGTTTGATACTGCTGATTATTCTCTTCAACTTCATCATCTTCATCATTATCATCTACATACTCATCAAACACACTAAGGGACAGCTGAGCCGACAACGTGGAAAGTTGTCTCCGGGTACTGCTCTTCGTCTCATGATCAGTATCACTGGTGTTATGTTCCTCTTTGGCCTCTCCTGGTTGTTTGCAGCTCTCACCATCACTGTCCCAGGAGTCAAGTACACCTTTCAAATCTTGTTCACTGTCTTCACTGCCTTTCAGGGATTCTTTATCTTCTTTTTCTTCTGTCTTCTCAACAAAGAGGCACGTGAATTTTGGAAAGAAGTTCTCACTTGTGGCAAGTACAAATCAAAACTCCTGCATCCTTCCAAGTACAAAGTTAGTAGTGGTGCTGCTGGTGTAAAGAAACAGACTGCTTCTACTGGGTTGGCTACTTCTACTATTGGCAGGAATTCTAAGTTAGGCTCTGACAGTCATTCTAATGATACTGAAATTGAGCTCTCAAAAAAGACAAAAGCAGCGGAACTGAGTGCACCAGCCAAAGTTGAGGGGGAGATTTCTCACCAACCCCTACCATTATTATCAGATACAGTGACCAATACAGAGGATGTTAAGAATCAAGAGTCTAGTTCTACGCCAAAGAAGAAATCTATCAAAGCTCGAATCAAACGCTATTCAACAAAGAAGGTTGGTAAACACCACGTTGAAATAGCAGAGATAGATTTCAACTCTGTTGGTGATAGCGATGATAGTTCATGAGAGATGGACATTGTACAATGAGAAGCAAGCATCTGTAGTATATATAACTTTAGTTAATAGAACTATATACATGCAGGGAGGGGACTCATGCAGGGGAGAGGATTGTGAGTGTTAGAGTCTAGTATAGTTACACAGTCACTTTTATTCTAGATTAACTTATTATAGATCTGGGTTAACGTTTTTTTTGTAGTATTAATTTTGTACATCAAGTTTTTCAAAAAATAGTCTCAAGGATGGAGAACAGGATATAGCTAAAAGGATAGAGCATTGTAAAAAAATCATGTTATCGACTTACTCGTTACGTTGTACAGACACTGAGGACCGTCTGGTAAACACTGACACATATATTGTCCTCCATTGCTGTAGTCCACAGAAGGAATGGATAGAGATGAAGCTCCTTTGTCTAAATCAGCAAGAGGCACTCCAGTAGCCTGTTCTTCAGTTCTTCTTGTCCATTTATATTCAGTTTGTGTGGCAGCGGTAGCAACTGAGCATTCACTGTTACAGTCCAAGTGGAGAGGGTCACCTTTTTTGAGTCGAAGTAGACCTCCATGAGGACACTGTGAATGAGACATTGGAATAGCTCTTCCTGAAAGAAATGTCAGAAATAGAGAGAAGTGAAACTCAAGGAAATTGAGACCATTTTTAAGTAGCAAATTTTTTACCTTGTTGGACGAGCAGTGATGCTAGAAGGAGCCATTTGACGGAGAGATATGACATTCTGTCTGTTGAGTACTTGTCTGTTGTATTAGAAAGAGACGTGTGGTCTACAGTCCAGCTGCAGGTGAGCACCAGCTTGACAAAAATATGTTATTTGCGAGATGTGATACCAGTCGGTGCAAATCGCAAACTAAATACCAATTTACAGTATTTGCAACCACGTTGTTGTCGCGCGCGCAGCAGGCGCGCACATGTGGAATGTCAGCCCCACCCATGTGCGTGGGCGTTGGTATAGGCTGGCCGGCCGGAAGTACGTGTAGCTGTACTGTCGGTACAAGGATCGACTGGAGCTCATAAAGCAAGCTCAATAAAGTTTAGGAAATTGTCTACAATAGGCTAGGAATGGCTTGACTGATTTCAAGGTATTTGGGCTAATCATCAGTGCGTGCTTTAGGTGTATAACAAAAAAGAAAGAAGAAGAATTGAATTCACCTCACTTTAATAATTATTGTTCTGGAATGTTTCAAAAGGTAATAATATTTTTGATTTGGATATAATTTGCATTGAGATTTTGTACACTGGTACCTGACACACATACAGTTATATTATAGTGAAAATGAATACATGTAGAGCTTTGGCTGTTATTCTTGTGATGTCATCAGCCAGTGTGGCATATAGAGATGGAGCACGAAATGATTCTTGCTATGGTCATGAAATTGTTCATTTAACGTTTGGTTCACCTGTTCAACCAACGGAGTGTACCAGTTGTCCCTACACACTGGTTGTTGCTGATATAGTAGGTTCTGACAGTAGTGGAATCATCACAACCTACCAGTGTGACACAACATACAGGCGTGAGTGACAATAATCTACTTTCAGTTTGCATAGTTTACATTATTACTTGTTGTTTCATTCCAATAGTTGCTTTGAACTACACAAGGAATGCATTTGAAGGATTCTTAGTACAAGCTCGGGACTCTGGTGATACACTTGATAATAGTTCAAACATTTATGGTACTTTTCTTGATGATGATTCCTACCTCTACAAGTCACTTAATTGTGGGATTAATGTGAACAACCAACTTGTCACATTTCCAGTATGTCAGATGTTTGTGTTGTGTTAGTTGTTTGTTTTGTGTATTGTGTTGTTTTGTCTAACACTAGATAAACTCATTCGTAACAAAGCTTTTATGGTCAAATAGATCTTTACATAAAATTAGAGAAATTGCGTGGAGATAATTGAGCCGGAGCCGGAGGCTGAGGTGGTAGATACTTCAGTATCTGCTCAGGCAATGTGCCTGTATAGTCAATTGCAACCCACCCAGGCCTGTAACCCCGTCCGCCGGGGATCTCCTTGAGAGAGAAAGTTAATCAGTTGGGTTTGGTTGAGGCCTATAGATACATATCTTCTGTTCCAATGCCACAGGCACTCAGTGGCTTAGTGGTAAGAGCACCTGACTAGCAATTGGGAGGTCTTGGGTTCGATTCCCAGCTGCAGAGTCCCGGATTTTTTCTGGGATATCTCTCTCTCTCAGCATTCAATTGACATTACAATGCTTTAGAGAACTTTGACCTCATGTAAAATCTCCTCATTTAAATTAACACTGGTTAGATGTCTGTAGGTGTGAAAAACGTCCCCAGCTCAGAGGATCAACTTTGTACTTCACTTTTGCACATCTGGTCCACTGAATAGACTAAGTCAAAAGTGAGGTCAAAGGACACTTCTTTCAAGTGAGATGTATTAATTTTGGTGGGGAACTTTTACATAAGGTCAGAATACTCATGTAAAATGTTCCCATTATTAATATTGCACCATTATGGCATATAACTGGGAGGATTTAGAATAAAAGGGTGCTAAACAATAGCGCCTGAAAATTTTTGGAAGCCACGCCCACTTTTGGTAATGTGACTCGGTCGAGCACGCGTAAGGTATGCTTAGCTTTTCCCAGCGTTAGCTGTGAGAACTTGAACGTCTACAGAGACTATATATTGTACAGCTAGCAATGTTAGTTTATAACTAAACACAAGTAGAAAAGTACAAAAATTTGTTGTGTAAAATAATCGCTACTGCTTTACTGCCAAACGCGAAGTGACTAACTATATTCATGACACTTTTGCGAGCTGGAGGGGGTGCTCGAGCACCCGGAGCACGCCCTCTGAATATGCCCCTGTTCCATGTGACATAAAAACTTGCCATGATTGAATCAGGGTACAAGTCACGTAAAATTCCCCATGATTAACCCATGGAATGGCCCTCTCCCCTTGAGTTAATCCTGGCAATTCTCTAATTTTATGTAAAAAAACTGTAGAACCAGCTTTTATAGACTATAAATTATTGCTGTTGTGTAGGTGTTGCGGGCCACCCCCTCACCCCCTCTCAGACGTCTGGCCCGCGAGACTAATGTGTAGGCATGTCCCTATCATACGTACGGTAGTACGTATAGTAGGAATGGGCCGACCGTCCCATTGACACAATACAAAATGTTCATGCTTATAAACTTTCAGGGAAAGAAAGCTAAGCCTTCAAATGCATTTAATAGCCTCCCACAGACAGTTAGCTTACTGTATTAACCAAGAAGACTGGTAGAAAGCTTCTAGAGCACTCTGGAGAGAGCGCTCGCGAGAAGCCACAAGAGTGCAATTTTGTTCTCCTTCCTTCCTTCCTTCCTTCCTAACTGACTTACTTGAACGCGATTTCCAGACAAACAAAAGGCATTAAGCCAACTTTAACCATATAGTGAGACTTTATTTCATCTGTAGTACGTCCTTTTCGACTCGTTTGCTGGCGAAAATGCAGCAAACAAAATCTAGACAGCTTTGAAACTCTTGATATAAAATACTGTACTTTTTATTTAGCCATTTTGATGTTGGTAAAGATCGTCAATAGACCACGTGGCTTGCATGCACATAATGCGCATGCGCATCAAATGTATACCTTTTTAGAGACTGACTAGTCTCTGCTGTGTGATTGTCTCCATGCAATTGAGCACCTTGGTGTTTAAAAAAGTGAATGAACAAGTAGTAAAAATTTTATAAAAATTAGCAGTGTAGGAATGGGCAGTGCTGTAAAAAGCAATGAAACAAGGCAAGTCTCTGAATTTCGGCACATG